>JAAIXJ010000135.1:388076-441302 GCA_013403705.1 Heliconius hermathena
CTTTTGGTACTTTTGGTGTATATTTTCATGAAACTGGTACGAAACTCTCGGGGCATGAGTACGACTTGAACTTGCCCGAAAATGTTGATTATTTTATAGATTATATAAAAATGCCTAAAAACGTGCTTTCTATGTATATTCTGTATACCAATTATATATTTAACTAATAATATATGTTACCAATTTAAAAACTATACAGGAGCTAATATAAGTTATTTTACAAAGAATATCGTGAGTCCAAATCCAAATCAATTAATTAATAATTAAGGCTGTTTGTATCACAGATTTTTTTTATTTTTTTATTATGTAATATCTATATTTCTTAAACGAATAATCATGTCATTCAAGCGGGCAAAGCCGCGAGCAGGCCACTAGTTTATAATAAATTACGATTTTTTGGAACAGAAATTAGCTAAGAATACACTAAAAAGGCACGTAGGCTATACATTTTTTGAAGGTTTATTCTTAAAATATATTTTTGTGTATAGTCATTAAATTTGTCTAGACTATATGTTTATTATTTACTTAAGTATAATATTTATTTTCTTAAAATAATTTACTATTAATAGAGTCAAAACAAGGAAATTGAAAATAGTGCGTGTCGGAGAAATGCCATGTTATACGTTAACAGCTACACAGCTTTACGCTGTATCCCGCACACAGCAGGGTAGGCAGAGGGAACCTTGTGCTAAGACACTCCGTTCCCCACTTTCTGCCGAATTCTGGAGGCATTGCGTGTTGAGTGGCAGAACTCAACGCCGCACTTTGCCTCTATACCAGAGCGAAGAAATGGAAATATAAATTTAAGTAAATATTTCATCTCTTCGAGTGGGGATCGAACGTACAACCAGTCGGTTTCACACTTCGTGCCGCTGCGCTACGACTGGCCTCTTATACGTTAACATGTGGTTAATAAAATAATTTTAAATTTTTATTAGGTTAAAAAATGTTTGGTTAGATAAAAAAATAGGATTACGTAATATAAAATAAAAATATTTTAAGTGAATCTGTGAATGTGTGTGAAATAATAGAAAAAAAACTGCAATTATTATAATATATTTCGATCTTTTATATTTATTTTATTCTTATAATGCTATCTTAGGTCTTTCAATATTACATTAATTATGTAGTAAATAAATATATATTAACTAATTTATGATATATACTTTTCAAAATATATATCATATCAAAATTACTAACATTCATAACTCAAAGAAAAAATATTTAATTTAGGCAGTATCATTTACAATGCATAATTTTAATCGCGACGGTTGTGGACTCGCTTTCACACGGGGAACTGAAATATTTAATTATTTTTCCGCTCTGGTATCAAGGCATTGAAGCGACGCGTTGAAGTCCACTATTCAGTCTCCGTCTTCCTCTGCCTATCCTAAAGCTGATAAGTTGTAAATAAAGCTACGGCTAAGGACAACTAAATGGTAAGACAACACAATCAAACACCTCTCCCTTCCAACGCGAACGGTTCCTCAGCGGCAGTTCGTAGATAGTAATCTCCGTGTAAACTGTGAAAATTGGGAAACATTTATAAATATCGCAAGAAGAGTTATACAGAATATAAATTTTAAATTTATTTAGAATCATATTTCTTCATATATTATAATAAAATACTGTTAGCAAAATTCGTGTAAAAGAGGGTAGATACAAAAATTAAATCAGCTTCACGCTGTATCCCGCACACACACGCATGGCAGAAGGAAACTAGTGTTAAGACACTTCGCTCCCCACTTTCTACTAAGTTCTGGAGGCATTGCGTGTTGAGTGGCAGAACTCAACACCCCGCTTTGCCTCGACACCAGAGCGAAGAAATGATAATATAAATGTAAATAAATATTCCATTTCCTCGAATGGGGATCGAACCCATAACCAGTCGATTTTACAGTCACACTTTGTGCCATTACGCCACTTACTTTGTGACTGGCAGGTAAAAAAGACTATAAAACTAATGCAATTGTGTCTGTCGAGGAACTGGTATGGCGCTGCTAGACTCTCTTGTTCACATCATTCGGAAATTCCTGTCGAATCGCACGTTCCGATACAGATTAGAAGGGATATTATCATCCTCTAGACCCATTTGCACCGGAGTCCCGCGGGGCTCCACACTTTCACCATTATTTTATCAGCGATATCCCGCGTACAGATAAAGTCAAAGTTGCGATGTACGCCGACGATACCGCCCTTTACATCCTAACCGACTGTAATGAGCTGCCGACGCTCTAGGCGATTGGTTCAGCAAGTGGCAGTTTAAAGTTAACCCGGATGCAAGTTTTGTACAATGGTACCTTGTTTCGAATTGACATTTCGAATTGACGCTCTAGGCGATTGGTTCAGCAAGTGGCAGTTTGAAGTTAACCCGGAGAAAGCGTAGCCGTCCTCTTTCCTCGTAAGCGTTACGAGACCGTCTCGACTATTTACCTACAAGGTAAACTGACCCTGGGAATCCCAGGCCAAATACCTAGGCGTCGTACTCGATTCTAAATTCTCTCTCCGGCCGCACATCACGTATGTCATAAACAAGGCTACATACGTGATGAACAGGCTGTACCCACTCATTTGCAAGCGGAGTAAAATGTCAATTCGAAACAAGGTACCATTGTACAAAACTTGCATCCGTCCCATCATGACATACGCTTGTGTCGTGTTCGTACACACCAAGATAGACCTCCTTCAGAGGGGCCAAAACAAACTCCTCCGAATGTCATCCGGATGCCCATTGTACGTATGCAACGTGGACCTACACAAAGATTTCGAATTAGAAGCGCTCAAAGAATCGCTACTACGACCGAGCAGATTACCACTCCAACCCACTTGTTGTCGAAGCCTGTAAGTACGCTCCTTACCCACAACCGTTTCTTCAATGACCTCGCAGCGTCCTTCTGAATCCTGACGATCCAATTACAAACGCCCAATATATAGGCACGATAGACTCCTCAGTCTTTTATTTTTTTATTTATGGAAAAGGACAAGGCAAACGAGCGTTCGGGTCACCTGATGGTTAGTGACTACCGCCGCCCACGACCCCGTGCAACACCAGAGGAGCTACAGGTGCGTTGCCGGCCTTTAAGGCGGGTTGGACGCCGGAGCCCGGCATTACCTGAGGCGAAACGCAGTGGCATAAAGCCACTACTTAACGCCGGTTTTAAATGCCGGGGGTGGTATTGATCCAGTCGAGTCCGCCCATGCGTGTTGCCATTGCTGGCGACGTGACTCTACCACACGTACTTTAGTCGCCTCTTACGACACCACCAGTACCAGGATGATCCTATTCTAGGCCGGGATCACACGGCAGAAAAGACCGTATACCGACACGATACACTCTCCGAGGCCTAGGACTGGCCTTGAAGAGTGTATCGTGACGTCTCACGGCACGTCGATGAGGCTCGACGGTCGAAATCCTCCCTGATTAGCGTACGCAGGGCATTCCCCTGTGATCGCCAACTCTTCACGAGCGTCCATCAAAGCTCGTAATTTTTCTTCAGGTGACGCTGTGAAGACCAGTCCAGGTCAACAGCAATAAAGTCAATTCGAAAAAACAAAGTTAATCATTGCGTATAGGCAACCGTGCTGCAGAAATAGTTAAATATATGTAAGTACATTGTACTACTAAAACATTCGACTTCATATAAGAATAAAATTCGCAACACCGTTTAGGTATCTATAATAAATGAATTGAAAATACCAAGGTGATATTTGATATTTTTTATTTGATAAAGGTATTGAAAATTACGAGTGAAAGTTATTCTGAGATCAACGAAATTTTATGAAGATAACGATTTATAACATGTTATTTTAATGGCTATTTACGGCCGCAAACCTAGGCTCGAGTCTCGCTGGGGATGCCCTTGCCGTTCATAACATCCTCTCTTATGTAATGCTTGTAATTTCTCAGAATTATGAAAAATTATTGAATGTCTAAATTATATAATCAGTCTGTTGGTAAATGCAGTATAATAAAAGAATTAAAGGTGGTATGCGGGTGAAGCCGCGAGTGGGCCGCTAGTACTCATATAAAACTAAATCTCTAAACTATCTTCAGAAACTTACTCAGGAGTAGCCTGGAGCCCCATTAGTGCTAGTCCAGAACAACTTCCTTCGAGGAAAGCGTCGTAACTAACACATTTCTTTGCTGAAAACTTCCCGCCCAGCACCGACTCCGCCCAGTAGCGCCACGACCGCCAGTGGCTGCAGAAATCTAGATAAATACATATTATATTAATACTTCTTTATTATTATACAAAGATAAGTGTGAAAGACTTCTATAAATTATACAGACGAAGCTATCGTGGCGCGGCACTGACGCCGGGGTTGTGTCCAATTTTTTTATTTTTTTTATTTTTGAAATATTAACATTTTCTCGCTCTACTTTTTACAATGTAAATTCCATTATACAAAATATCTCTCAAAAGGGCAAGAATTTACTCACGGAGGAAAATTTACAAAGAAATACCTTCACATATAAGAAATGGATTAGAATCTTATTTACACTCATCACTAAAAGGTACATATGTCCTGGGACATCCCGGCTGTACGGGTTTTCCTCCATTCGGCCAAAAGTCCACATGACCTCCACTGACCGCAGAACCTGTAACAGTACATCACCAAGTTGTAAACTAGCACTTACTTGCAGCTTCACTCCGTGCTTGTTGAGGCCCTCGTGCCTCACACACACTTGGGGCACGAGGGTCTCGATAACCATATGACAATGTATAATCACAGGTGTGGATGTGCAATTACATGTGTGGATGTGAGATCGCATGTGTGCATATGTGATCATATGTATACATAACATATTATCACATGTGTGGATATGATACCACCTGTATAGATGTCAGATCTCATGTGTGGATGTATAATTACAAAGTCAAAGTCAAATAAAGTCAAATAATTTTACTTAAAATGATGTTAAGCATAATATATATTATTTAAAATAAGAAATTAAGCAAGTAGCTTTAATTTTTTTAATGTCAAATAATTTACCTTTTATTTTACCTTTTTATTTACTAAAGTTAATGCATCAGACCTGAGAAAAATCGGCACAAGAAACTCAGCGGGATTAATTTTTTTATATCAATTATATACATACACATTTAATTATGTACGACAATATTGGTTCTCTAACAGGACGATGCAGAAAACTCTCAGATGTACTCAAGAGACCTCGGGTCTCTGTGCCTTTCCTCCAGGAAACCCCTATTTACAAGGGAAGGGGCAGTGTTCAAGATTGAGGCCCCTATCACTATAGGGGCCATGATATAACGATATAACTTATGAGTTATATCATGGTGATAGTAATGGAGATGAGAAAATAACTAACTGTGTCGTATAAGCGGGCGAAGCTACGCGAGGGCCGTTACTGACGTATATATAAACGAAATTTGTCAAAGACCGAGTACATACAATACAATTACACAATTAGCTTCATTTAACATTTAGAGTTTGTTTTAGTTCAATCGGTATACAAATAAAAAAAGTTATGTCAGTATACAGGGATTCAAGAGGCAACATTGTTACAACATAAGTGTTTTATTGGCTAAAACTTTAGCTATCAATGTATGGATATTATCTTTAAAATGGTAATGTTATTAGATCACGAAAGTAATGCAGATGAGAAAATAACTAACTGTGTCGTATAAGCGGGCGAAGCTACGCGAGGGCCGCTCGTCATTAATATGGATTGTATTGAGATGCAACTGTCAATAGGTATATTATTTCCTTTAAACGAGATGGAAAATTGTAGGCCGAAATGTAAAAAGTTGAAATATGGTCTAAAAAAATAGTATTTGTTTTTATTTTAGAATACCAAAAATCAGCACAATCGGAAATAAAAAATTAAAATTATGAAAAAAATTTAATTTGGAAGCGGAGGAAAACGAATTGCCTTAACGAATCTGGACCTAAGTTATAGATTGCGCGAATAGCCCGCTTCTGAAAGACAAAAGTTGATTTAATACCGGCTGCATTACCCCAAAGTAGAATAGTATAATACTATGACAGCAGGTAAAGTAAACAGAACTGTTTTCTGTTTTCGCCGGAGTCAGGCTATGGAACGAATTACCCGAGCTCATAAGAAGAGCTCCCTCTCGTGAGGTATTCAAGCGCCGGGTAAAAGAGCATTTTTTCAAAAAGTTGTATAAATATATAATGTTCATCTATTTAATTTATTATGTAATTATTTGTATATATTATAATAAATACTATGGTATATATATATGGTTTGTTTTTTTTTGTAGTTTATTTAGAATATCGATATTATATTATCAAAATTATATTTTATTATTATATATTATTTTACTTGTATAATTATGTATTTATAAAATATTAATGTATGTATATGTAGGTATATTTTACTTCTGCACACCTTCAGACTTATTTTCACACATGACAAGATTGGCTCGTAGAGAATGCTATTTAGCGTTAAGCCCGCCTTTTGTACATTTTTCTTTTTGTAATTTGTGCAATAAAGTATATATAAATAAATAAATAATCAGAAGCCATTGAAGTGCAGTAGGACAGCGTTTCACTGTAAGTATGGTGGCTGTGGGATCGATTCCCTTCCCGAGGGACTCACTCAGAGAGAGAGAGCTCAGCAACTACCGAGCTGCCAGCTCAACGTATAATGAGTGATACATACATGTTCATTCTATCCTGTCTTATAAATATTAAATATTTTAGTTAACAAAAAAAATAGTGACAAACCGAGTTGGCCGCCCGCTGTGTGTATGATGTCCACGAAATGTGCGTCTTTTGGACCTATGGGGTCGGTTAGTAAAGGCGGGTAGAACCCGGGGTTGGCCGGGTCGAGGCCGGTTAGCCTGAAACGAGGCAAAATATTCAATTACGTATTTTAATAATACAACTGTTGCTAGGAAATATAATATATTATTTCTTTTTAATATTAAATTCGCATATTATTTATGTTAAAATTAAGGTTTATCTTTGATCTAGTTTACGATATTTTTTTGAAAACTTTTGTTGATTTATGACCACGCTGTATTAGCAGAACCTTATGTCAGGGGGATTCCTTCTCCACTTTCAACTTTCTGGATAATGTCCAGATGTCGAATACCGAAACTCAACGCCGCACCTAATACTAAAACGGGGAAATGAAAATAATTTAAATATAAAGAAATAAAAACTATTGGAAATATATAAAAACGAAATAGAGGTCATTTGTGGCGCAGGGGTACAAAGTGTGACTACGTAAATACGGGAGATTGTGGGCTCGATTCCCACTCGAGAAAATGTACTGCATTATGTACTACACGCAATGCCTCCAGATATTGGCGAAAATAGGGAACGGAGTATATAAACACTACTTATGTCCCCATAACCTGCTATGCCATATACTGCTGCTGCAATAACGTACCGCTAAAAAAAATAAAGAAACACAGGATTTAAATATACTAATAATTTAAATAGTATAAAATTTGACCTTTCAACGTGATATCCTTCAGCATCCAGGTGCCTCGCGACGACAGCTCCCACTTGCGCCCCGATGGAGTGCCCCACCACGTGCAGGCCGCGCAGCTGCAGACCAGCTTTTAACAACTTGAGCAGCGCGCCGCCGGCCTCGTCGCCCACCTGCAACGTTCATATAAACATATACTTTATAATATAAATATATTTATTATTAACTAGCTGTTCCAGCAGTAGCGTACAATTGTTTACGCAAAAGGTTGGTGTCTGTGAACTTAGCAGAGCATTATCCAGTAGATCAAAAATAAAATTGAGTTCTCTTCGCGTGCAGCTGAGTTCTATAGTTCCTGATAGATTTTACAAATAGTTCTGACGTTTTTACCCCGGAAAAAGTTACTTAAAAAAATGAAACGTTCTTTTTTCTGTTTAAATTTTTTTTCTTCGTGAAATTAACAGAACTATTGATAAAAATGATCAGGAACTATTTATCTCATCCCTATGTGTGCAGAACTCACACCGATTTCCATTTGCAAAAAAATGATCTGCTAAGGGAAGTTAGCAGATCATTTTTATAAATAACTTTTTCCGGGGTAAAAACATCAGAACTATTTGTAAAATCTATCAGGAACTATAGAACTCAGCTGCATGCGAAGAGAACTCAATTTTATTTTTGATCTGCTGGACAATGCTCTGGTAAGTTTACAGACACAAAGGTTGTGGGTTTAATTCCCACTCGAGAAAATTAAATATTTAATAATATTTTCATTTACCTCGCTCTGGGAACGAGACAAATCGCAGCGTTGAGTTCCGCCACTCAGCACACAAGGCCTTCAGAATACGCTCCGTTTTGCCTCGCTACCAAAGCAAGGAAACGAAAATATTAAATTTTTCATTCCCCCGAGTGGACATCGAACACATTACCGTCACGTTTACAGTCGCACAAGTGTGCTCTTGTGCCTTATTAAATATAAATATATTATACAATATATTTCGAGGTGAAAGATATAGACTTACCGGTTGTACGTCAAACAGAACATTTAAATAATTTCCAAAAGCAAGATTAGCCCAGTCCAGTGCTAGTACGTTATAGCCGCCGTGTTTTATGTACGCAGACACCACTGTACTAACACTATTGTCAGTCACATACTCTATATATCTGAAATTGGAATAACTACTTTGAAACATCCAATCATTTACTCATCAATCTGTCAATCAATCGTCAATCAATCAGTAGCTCGAGGCTTCACTGCCAAATATCAGCACTGTGGGCCAACGGGAAGTACAACTTAAGTTTTCGGGTATATGCACTCATTTTTTATGAAACGAAGTACCAATGTAAGTTTTTAATTTTTTTTTAAATTTATTATAAATAAATCAGCTTCACGCTGTATACCGTACACAGAAGGGTAGGCAGAGGGAACCTAGTGTTAAGACATTCCGTTCCCCACTTTCTGCCGGATTCTGGAGGCATTGCGTGTTGAGTGGCAGAACTCAACGTCGTGCTTTGTCTCGACACCAGAGCGGAGAAATGGAAATATAAATTTAAGTAAATATTTCATCTCCTCAAGTGGGGATCAAATCCACAACCAGTCGCTTTTACAGTCACACTTTGTGCCGTTGCGCAACGACTGGCCTGGCGATTACAAAAAAATATGTAATAATATGTACATATTTAATATGCTCTTAGATTGTACTAACATAATTATGTACATCTAACAACAGAAGAACATATTATTTAAATTACATTATAATTGGAGCTCAAATTACGTCACATACAAAAAATATTAATAAAAAATAATTTGGACTATGAGTTACCCATGTATGTAAAAAACTGTAGGTTTCTCTTGTACAAAAGTTATGTCTTTCAATAACGACTCTATTTCTCTTGTTCGGTATAACGTTTTATTTTCTACACTGTCCCTGTAATGTATAAAAAAACAAAGAAAAATAAATTAAAATAAGAAAAGTATAATAATAAAAGATACACATGTAAGTATGTGTAATGAATTTTTTTTTTTAAATATATAAAAAAAATTAAAACAGGATTAGCATCCGCGCCTCTTACTGCTAACAACATAAGTGGTTGCAAATGTATAAGAATGAAGAATGTGAGAATAAAAAAGAATACTCAGCTGGTTTGGGCACGTCAAACGAATGAGTGACGTGAAAATGGTAAAAAAGATTAATGTATTTAGGTAAGACAGGTAGGGGTAGACCTCGGTTGACCTGCAAAAACACAGTATCAAAGATACTGGAGGACAATCACGTTAAAAGCATGAAGAGGTTAATGACAGTGGACGAGGCGAAAGAGGTATGTAGAGACCGTAGCGTTTGGCGCTCCGTTCTCTCTGACTACCCCGATAGGGATAAAGCGTGAAGTTAAGTTAAGTTACAAATGTATAAGAATTTTGGTTTTCGTTAGTAAGAACGTATGGATAATGGTTAGAACCTTGTATCACAGTTTCCGAGACGGACAGATTCAAATCTTTGGAGTTGAACTTGTAAAAAATAAAATAAACATTACTTATACCATTTCTTATAAGCATCTTCTTATACATTTATTCGTCTACAGATATACATGATATATTACATGTATGGATGATACACAGCAATATAGGTATGAGAGTGTGATATATTTTATCTGTATAAGCATTTACAGTCGGCAAGGAGTAAGATAAGCTTTGCATTTGTGTGAGTTCAAATATACTGTAGATGTGACGTCGGCTGACAAGCACGGCTCATCCTTTGCTCATAAAATTGGCACTACCGCTACACAATTATGGAAAAATGTATTTACCAGCAATAAAGAAAGAATGGATTGTACAACGGAACGATTCATTTTATGACATAAACGTCACTTTAGACGAGAGTGAGAGAGAGATTGACTTCAAATAATAAGCTTTATTTTTCTGGCTCTACTTTTAGAGACACTCACACAAATACAAAGTTCAGCTTGAGCTTCGCGAAGTGTATAAAGATGTTTAAAATAAATAATATTATATTACCTGTAATAAACAATTTTCACATCGGTCAAGCGCAGTGATCGGCCTTTCGGTACTGAAAAAATAAAGAAAAACCTTTTAAAAACTAAAAAAATACGGTTAGAAGTACTTTCTTGATCTAGTCTTGTCTTCCTGGTAAAATCATCAGGTACATACTATCATTAAACGTTCAAATTTGATAGGCGCTTTATCGAGAAAGGCTATGAAACCTCACGTTACCTCACATAACCTAACTTGCAGTCAAAAAGCTAGAGTAAATAATAATAATAGAAATAAACAATGTAAAAACTTACCCGGTAAAAATGAACGGGAAAATTGTTTGTAACTTCCTGGTAACAGCGGCAGGGATGGGGCTCTTTCACAGTCACTGGTGATCACAACTATTGAAAAATAAAGTTTCTTATCTAATTTTGTTAAGCTTAACATCACATGACTTTCCTCATAGCATAGGAGACAGAAATAAAGGAAATTTGTAGTTATATCATAGAAAATTCATAAAAAACCTATATTTGTAGTTAATTTCATACGAAAGTGGTAAAAGAGGTAAAGGTTCGGTTGACCTTCGAAAACACAATATTAAAGATACTCGGGGAAGGTCACTTGAAAAGCATGAGGGGCACGTCAAACGAATAAGTGACGTGGAATGGTAAAAAAGATTAATGTATTTAGGTAAGAGAGGTAGGAGAGACCTCGGTTGACCTTCGAAAAGACAGTATCAAAGATACTGGAGGACGATCACGTTAAAAGCATGTAGAGGTTGATGACAGTGGACGAGGCGAAAGAGGTATGTAAAGACCGTAGCATTTGGCGCTCCGTTCGTTCTGAATACCCATATGAAATGAGCGTATACGCTACGGCAACAAAATATTTCTTAACTTTTATACTTCCCCCTGATCCACAATTCTGAGATTGATATGGGTTAACTATCGGTAAGCGAGCCCGAGTCCGAGTCCGTCATGCACTTGACCAGCTTTGTTCCTTTTATATTTAAGACTAGCGACCAGCTCGCGGTTTCGCCCGCTTAAATTTGTGAATTATTTGTTTGTTTAAGTACAGGGAATTACGTTCCTGATTTAATAAATAATGAAGATTTCTAAAGTGGAAATTATTAAAACCATGTACCACCGGTGGTATTTCCGATTCTCATAAAAATTAACAAAAACTATTATTGGGGGCATTTAACAAAGTAATAGAACCAGAAACAATGATATTTAAAAATTTTGTCTGTTTGTTTGTCGACGCTTATCTCAGAAACGACTGAACCGATTAAAGGAGCGAAGACGCGAGCGAGATGCGGGAGGGGTAAAATCGGTTTAATTCTTTTTATATACTTTGTTTTTCTTTTTTTTGTTGTAACATTCGTCATGTATGAATGGTGTAATGATTAAATAACTGACTTAATATAAGAGATTAGAATTTGATCAAAATACATTTGTTTATTTTAAGATAAAAATTAAAATAACATATAATATCTTATATTATAATAACATATAATATATTTATATAAATGAGAATGTATTTTTTTTTTGTTTAATAACTTCTAATAGTTATTACAGCGCACGCTCGATAAGAGCATTTCAGAAAGTTGTTTAATTTTATTAGAATTATAAAAACTACCAACATTTTACAGTTAATAAAATACTTTCTCAAATTAAAAAAAACGCTAAAGGGCGAAAAAATATTAAATATAAATATGTAGATACCACATTAGTACCGATACTGTACTGGTAATAATAATTGAAAAAAATAGATAGCTGTTCATTATGAAAGAATATAAAACAGTATATTTATAGAGGAATTACACACTCTTTTTATTCTTTCACAATAATACATATATATTTCAGATTTCCCTCTGTACTATGATGGCGGCTCTGTTCAGTTAGTTTGCACATTTTCCTTTGAGAATTAGTTATTGTGGCATGACTCTAACAGTTACACATGGTATCGTAAACTTTTTTGTAGATATTGATGTCTTTTATAAAATTGTAGTACATCACTTTGCTCTATTGTCAATAATTTCCACAGTGTACGCGATATAAGCGTTATGTATATGTTTTTGGTATTTTTTACACGTTAATCGTCTAATTGTAAAAGAATTTTCCAAATCGGTCTCGTAGTTTCGGGGCCTATTCAATTCAAATAAAGAAACAAAAAATCTAATCGATTGTCTTCATAATTTTAGTGATATCGATGCACCTCCCCCCCACCCCCGTAGAGTTGCGGCTCGCTGAGGCATTTTTTAGTTTCTACATGATTTTCTTTAGATTGATATTTTTAAATTCGTTATATCTTTTGAATGGAATGTCCGATTTTATTAATTTAAAAAGTATTTTATAGGTATTGAAATTATCTTTAATAAAATATAATTTAATGGGATAAGAATTAATACAGAGGTATGAATAAAATGGTTTGATTATTGTCAGCACGTTCATCAACTTATAAAATATAAAAAAGTTACTATATTGTCATAACTACAGTGGTTGGATATATGGTATCGCGGACTTCTTTATAGATATTGATGCGTTCTGTAATATTGTAGAACATTGTTTTGTTCTATCATCAATAGTTTTCGCAGCGCACGCGATGATAGAATTTTTAAGATCAATTTTTTCACACCATGGGTTATATTATTGCATCATTAGGGATGCCCATTTTTTTTTCAAAATGTAATATAGCCTATGTTGGTCAGTGAAGATGCAGCTTTCTAATAGTGAAAGAATTTTTGAAATCGGTCTGGTAGTTTTTATGTGAAAACAATACAAACATACAAATAAAAATACAAATCTTTCCATTTTATAATATTAGTATTGTAATGATTTTATATGTAAAAGTTTTAATATTCGCAATAATTTATTATAAAAATGTAAATCAACCTCTTTGTTTAATAAAAGATGTTTTAAAAAAAATAATATAGAACTGTCACCAGAGAACATTAATAAAATTACGCTTTATGTGTTCAGAAAATTTGAGATATACTTTTAGACTTGGAGCGGAAGAAGCAGTGGCGTAGCTGGGGGGGTGCGAGCGGTGCAGTCGCACCGGGCAACAAAAGGAAAGGGGCATCAAAGTCTACGATAATTTTTTTCAAATGTAGAAGAAAAATGAGAGAATGAAAATGAAAAATACAATTTCACTATCATGTCAATCGAACATGAACTAGTCGATGCTATTGATTTTGAAAATGTGATTAATGACTTTGCTAGTCAAAAAACGCGTAATGTCCGTTTTTAAATTTTTGGTATATTTTTTACCAAAATCTAATGTTATAACTTATATATAGTTACTTTTATTTATGAAAAAGGACAAGGCAAACGAACGTTCGGGTCACCTGACGGTAAGTGATTACCGCCGCCCACGACCACGTGCAACACNGTATCTACATGATTTTCTTTAGATTGATATTTTTAAATTCGTTATATCTTTTGAATGGAATATCCGATTTTATTAATTTAAAAAGTATTTTACAGGTATTGAAATTATCTTTAATAAAATATAATTTAATGAGATAAGAATTAATACAGAGGTATGAATAATATGGTTTGATTATTGTCGGCACGTCCATCAACTTATAAAATATAAAAAAGTTGCTATATTGTCATAACTACAGTGGTTGGATATATGGTATCGCGGACTTTTTTATAGATATTGATGCGTTCTGTAATACTGTAGAACATTGTTTTGTTCTATCATCAATAGTTTTCGCAGCGCACGCGATGATAGAATTTTTAAGATTAATTTCTTCACACCATGGGTTATATATATTATTGCAAATTATTGCATATATTTATTAGGAATCCCAAGTTTTTTTTCAAAACGTAATATAGCCTATGTTGGTCAGTGAAGATGCAGCTTTCCAATAGTGAAAGAATTTTTGAAATCGGTCCGGTAGTTTTTATGTGAAAACAATACAAGCATACATACAAAAATACAAATCTTTCCTCTTTATAATATTAGTATAGAAGTATAGATAGTATAGAAGTTTAGAAGTAGATATACTCGTATATGTATTTAAGTTGCTTTTAATAGTTTTGTAACTCACGATCTATTTTTATCATTTTATGTGTCATAGTAATCTATCTATGAACATTTACACACACATACGCATCATTTTTAAAAATTTACATTTATTTTATTACAAAAAAAAATCTGGTTTACGAGGTTATGGCTTAATTATTAAATGCGATGGCTTAAAATCACATAGCAATTTTTAACATTTTAATTAGAAGAATATATTTATCTGCACTACGAGAAAGGTATAATATAAGAATGGGTTTAATCGGATACCGCTGCGGCGAAAGCTTTTCTTTTTTTCTAAGTATTACGAAAATTGGACGGAAAGTAGGATAACGTAATATCTTAACATATAGGTTCCTTCTGCCTACCCTGCCATACACGAAAAACCGTGTTTTTTTCTTTACAGCGGTAAAAAAAGTGCTCTATTCTTTCTAAATTTTTTCAATTTCGCGTCCTTTATCGTATTTTATCATTAAATATATGAATTGATCTCTGTACTGTTTACCATGATCTATGCCAATGCCAACAAGTGTTTAAGTATATCGCGTGCTGACAATATAATTACAATGTTGTGTCTATATAACGAAGGCCTAAGATGTTAGATAAATATTCTAAAGAAACATCATTATATATGCAATCTTTAAACTTCGGTTGTTATTCTATAATTGAAGGTTGACCTCAATTATAGAATAACAACCGACTGTCTCTGTGTGTCTGTCTATTGAGAAAGACCGCAGTGGAGCAGAGTCTGAGTAAACGCTATGGTTTTGAATTCAATCTTAACTCGGGGGAATGATTTTATTTCATTTATTTCACTTTCTCCACTTTGGATATCAACAGGTAATGTTTCAAATTCGGAACTTGCGAACGGAGTGTCTTAACACTAGGTTCCCTCTGCCTACCCTGCAGTGTTCGGGATACAGCGTGAAGCTGATTTATTTATTTTTATTTATTTTAAAAAATATAATACCATTTCAAAGTAACTTACTTTATGAACTAGACGTTCGAATGGACGAGATAAAGTCACGTAGCTATCTTTGTAAAGTTAAAGAGAAAACGTTTTAATAAATTTTCAGTTAATCCAATTTGAAAATAAATTTCTTATATATAATATATTTATATAATATACATAAAAAATACATTTCTTTCCACAAAGAAATAAAACAAAATGGCACCAGTCAATGTTAAGCTTGTAAACTAAATTGT
Organism: Heliconius hermathena; assembly: GCA_013403705.1. NCBI lineage: Eukaryota > Metazoa > Arthropoda > Insecta > Lepidoptera > Nymphalidae > Heliconius > Heliconius hermathena. The sequence goes on from JAAIXJ010000135.1 coordinate 403,733, forward strand.
TGTAGTAATAAATGTAATAAAGAAAATATTAATATTAAAATAAATTAAATAGAGGCCAGTTGTGGCGCAGCGGCACGAAGTGTGACTGTAAATACGACTGGTTGTGGGTTCGATCCCCACTCGAGGAGATGAAATATTTACTTAAATTTATATTTCCATTTCTTCGCTCTGGTATCGAGGTTAAGCGCGGCGTTGAGTTCTGCCACTTATCACGCAATGCCTCCAGAATTCGGCAGAAAGTNCGCCCAGTGAGAAAGCTGGCGATCCACTTGCATAAATTCTCGGGAAGCCCATAGGATGGAAGTTTAGCCAGGAGCGCCCCATGCCACACTCGATCAAAGGCCTTCGCCATGTCCAAATTAACTGCCAGGCCCTCTCCCTTGCCTTCAATAGCCACAGCCCAGCGGTGGGTAAAGTAAACCAGAAGATCACCGGTTGAGCGACCATGGCGGAAGCCAAATTGTCGGTCATTAATCAATCGGTGATCCTCTAGATAAACCAAGAGCTGGCTATTGATAATGCTCTCCATGACTTTTGAGAGTAGGGAGGTGATAGCAATCGGCCTATAGTTAGATGGATCGGAACCATCGCCTTTCTTTGGGATCGAGTTAATAAGAGCGCTCTTCCATGAGTCTGGGACTACGCTGACTGAGTAAGAGTGCCGAAGCAAACAGTTCGAGATAGCTCAGGAGCACAAGAACGGAGCAATAAGGGAGAGATGCCATATGGCCCGCTCGACTTGTGGATGTCCAAAGAGGACAGAGCTCGCCTAACAGCTGATTGGTTGAACTGACAGCACGGTGGACCCTGTTTACTCCGGCCGAGCAAGTCTTTCTCGGGAAAACGCCGAACAGTGCCGAAATAAACTTGTGTCTTCTGTTGAGGCATCCCTCGCCAATGTCTCCTCATGAGGTGAAAGGAACCAAGTTCAGTTTAACCCCCTGAAGACACAAGTTTGCGCGTTAACCACAAAAAATATCTCATTTAGAACATTCCCCTTATAGCCGCGCCCATTATCAGTATATTGGGCCTCAATGTTTCGAGTGACTACCAGTATCGCGATCATTTGGTAAGCAAGGCCAAGTTGGCCTCGAAGAAACTGGGGGTCATCAACAGAGCGAGACGGTACTTCACGCCAAAACACCGTTTGGCCCTATATAGGGCCCAGGTTCGGCCTCATATGGAGTACTGTTCTCATCTCTGGGCTGGTGCACCCCAGTATCAGCTTGAACCATTTGATCGCATACAACGTAGAGCAATTCGAATCATTGGGGACCCAATAATCTGTGAAAGGCTTGATACTTTGGCTTTGCATAGAGACGTCTCCTCGCTGTGCGGTCTCGTGACCCAAATGCTCGTTTGCCTTGTCCTTTTCAGCAACCAAGGCAGCAAAGCAAACTTGCAAGACGTATCAAACCAAGGCTGTGACTTGCCACCTATTGGCATTACAATGCTAGGAATATACAGTTCCATGCCACATGCAATGTAGAACCACGTCGGCAAGAGCAGCGGCACAGGTATTAAGATCATCAGAAGAGAAGCAAACCGGCCCCCCGGGGATAAGATGAGTAAAATGTACGCATTCCATCCGAATCTACTGACTTGTAGTGCCAGACGCGACGAGTTGCGGGTCTGTCTGGTTCTGCAGCTGCCGCGCTTAATGGGCACGACACTCCATACCAGGCAGTGGTCAGAAGACCCCAAAGGGGCATCGACGACAACCTGGTACTGGTCGGTGGTGCGTGATCCAAGCCAACTGGCATTGTGCGCATTATAATCGCCAAGTATCACGACCTCAGCGGAGGAGATCTGTGAGAGCATATCGTCGATAGCCGATTGAATGTTCTCCATGAGCCGATCCGTTTCTGCATTACCACTGTGGGACCTGTAAAGGCATGACTCGGGCACGATCGTCCGAGTCCACTCGAAGCCAGATAGTAACAGGTCTAGACCTTCAAAATGGGCAAGATCACAGACACTTAGGTCCTCCCTAACGAACACAGCGACCCCGGCATGAGGCATAAAGTTATGTTCTATTTTGTAGCCGGGGTATTGAAGATAGGCTGTGTCGCTCGGTCGGGCAATTTGAGTCTCCGTCAGAAATAACAAGGCCGGCCGTGCCGTCTCGAGATGGTGGTGGACGGCATTCAGGTTGGAATGTAGACCCCTGATATTGCAAAAGTCCACGTTGAGCGTGGTAGGGGTTGCCCTGTCTATAACGCGGAACTGTGCCCTCCCCAGGCCCTTCGAAAGGCGGCCTGAGTTTGGAGACTCAGGGAGGGATTCTTCAGCACTGGAGGTGCTGGTACCCTCCTGGGGTAGTTTCTCTTTGACTGCCGCTATCATATTCCACGGAGGGGTGGGGGTTGGGCTCCGGAGCCCGGCATTACCTGATGCGAAACGATGTGGCATAAAGCCACTACTTAACGCTGGTTTTAAATGCCGGGGGTGGTAATGATCCAGTCAAGTCTGCCCATGCGTGTTGCCATTGCTGGCGACGTGACTCTACCACACGTACTTTAGACGCCTCTTACGACGCCACCAGTACCAGGATGATCCTATTCTAGGCTGGGATTACACAGCACAGTTTATAGTTTTAAAGTAATAAAAAATGATATATCTACTCTACTGTGTTTTGAAATCTGAAATTATTTTGACCATTTTAAAGGGCATCTAGTCGTAAGCTGCACCAGGCAGCAAATACCCTAGCTACGCCACTGGGAAGAAGAAAGAGGTCCTCTAGAATAACATATTGTATTAGAATTTAAGATAGACATTGTACAAGCTTAATAGTATTTTACTCTGGAAGAAATATAAATTCTGTAAAAGCCTCGAGGTGTATGATTTGTTTACATCATAGAAGTATAGATAGTGTAGAAGTACATATATACTCGTATATGTATTTAAGTTGCTTTTAATAGTTTTGTAACTCACGATCTATTTTTATCATTTTGCGTGTCATAGTAATCTATCTATGTACATTTACACACACATACGCATCATTTTAAAAAAATACATTTATTTTATTACAAAAAAAATCTGGTTTACGAGGTTATGGCTTAATTATTAAATGCAATAGCTTAAAATCACATAGCAATTTTTTATATTTTAATTAGAAAAAAAATATATTTATCTGCACTACGAGAAATGAATAATATAAGAATGTGTTTTATCGTATACCGTTGCGGCGAAAGCTTTTCTTTTTTTCGAAGTATTACGAAAATTGGACGGAAAGTAGAATAACGTAATATTTTAACATATCGGTTCCTTCTGCCTACCCTGCCATACACGAAAAACCGTGTTTTTTTTTCTTTACAGCTGTAAAAAAAGTCCTCTATTTTTTCTATTTTTTTTCAATTTCGCGTCCTTTATCGTATTTTATCATTAAATATGTGAATTGATCTCTGTACTGCTTACCATGATCTATGCCAATGCCAACAAGTGTTTAAGTATATCGCATGCTGACAATATAATTACAATGTTGTGTCTTATAACGAAGGCCTAAGATGTTAGATAAATATTCTAAAGAAACATCATTATATATGCAATCTTTAAACTTCGGTTGTTATTTTATAATTGAGGCCAACGGTGTCTCCGTGTGTATGTCTATTAAGACAGAGCGCAGTGGAGCAGAGTCTGAGTAAACGCTATGGTTTTGAATTCAATCTTAACTCGGGGGAATGATTTTTTTTTTCATTTATTTCACTTTCTCCGCTTTGGATATCAACAGGTAATGTTTCAAATTCGGAACTTGCGAACGGAGTGGCTCAATACTAGCTTTTCTCTGGCTACCCTACAACATGTGGAAAATATGGAAATTTGTGAGTAATTTTTCTAGTTTAGTACAAAGTTAACGATTTTATGCTTACGTGTAAATATAAAAATAAAATTATATCAGCTTCACTTTGTATCCCGTACTCAGCAGATACAGGTATGCAGAGGGAACCTAGTTTTAATATACTATTATAGTTGAATTATAAATTTAAATAAATTTTTCATTTCTTCGAGTGGGGATCGAACCCACAGCCAGTTGCGTTTACAATCACTCTATGTGCCAATGCGCCACGACTGGCCTTACGTGTAAATATGATTCAGAGTAAAAATTTGGTAAAAATGGCGAAACTTCTTTAGCAATATCAGATTCTTAAACTCTTTATGTACAGTCAAACGCCTACCTTTTTACTTCCTCTTAAGATATCTAGTAAATTGACCTAAAATATATATATTTTTTGTTCCTTGTTTAATCACCGAGATAATTTTTCGACTTCCTGTTAATTATAATTTAATTATTAGGTATATATATAACTCTTGGCCTCCAAAAGATCAAAATCGCCTAATAAAGTAATTAAGAACTTTTAATTATACACGCATTGATTATGAGTCTTAATGGAATTCAAAGGAATACCTATTTTAAAATATAGGAGTATTCCAGGCCTGGTTTTTAGTTATTATTTTTGAAGTAAAAATCTGATATTTTTAAAGTAAAGGATGATAATAAACATTTGTACATGTGTTGTGTTGTAAAGTTGTTTAGTTACTTCAGTCTTCAACTTTAAAAAATGAGACCAGTCGTGGCGCAGAGGCACAAAGTGTGACTGTAAAACCGACTGGTTGTGGGTTCGATCCCCTCTCGAGGAGATGAAATATTTATTTAAATTTATATTTCCATTTCTGCGCTCTGGTATCGAGGTTAAGCGCTACGTTGAGTTCTGCCACTCAACACGCAATGCCTCCAGAATTCGGCAGAAAGTGGGGAACGGAGTGTCTTAACACTAGGTTCCCTCTGCCTACCCTGCAGTGTTCGGGATACAGCGTGAAGCTGATTTATTTATTTTTATTTATTTTAAAAAATATAATACCATTTCAAAGTAACTTACTTTATGAACTAGACGTTCGAATGGACGAGATAAAGTCACGTAGCTATCTTTGTAAAGTTAAAGAGAAAACGTTTTAATAAATTTTCAGTTAATCCAATTTGAAAATAAATTTCTTATATATAATATATTTATATAATATACATAAAAAATACATTTCTTTCCACAAAGAAATAAAACAAAATGGCACCAGTCAATGTTAAGCTTGTAAACTAAATTGTTGTAGTAATAAATGTAATAAAGAAAATATTAATATTAAAATAAATTAAATAGAGGCCAGTTGTGGCGCAGCGGCACGAAGTGTGACTGTAAATACGACTGGTTGNACTTACATGACGTAATTAACGTTTAGCAAATAATAACTCAACATTTATTTTTTTTTCAAATAAAAATATCTTTAAAACTTTAATTATTAAAAATTAAATTTTTTTTAAATATTTTCAATGTACAGAAACAACTTTTCTACAGATTTATTAAGAATAAAAATAAATAAATCAGCTTCACGCTGTATCCCGCACAATACAGGGTAGGCAGAGGGAACCTAGTGTTAAGACACTCCATTCCCCACTTTCTGCAGAATAAATTATTTCTTTCGAATAAATTATTAATTAACAAAATATGGAAAATTACCTTTTTTATAAACTCTCAATCTCTCTCTTCGTCCTCAGAGAAAAATATATAATACTAAACATTAAATTTAATTGTACTTATTAAACATTGTTTTTCGAATTCCTTATGCGATTTTCTATCAAATGATGTGCGATTCACATAAAATTCATATGAGTGCAATTTCCTCCAAATACGAGTTACGAAAAACATTAATAAAGGTGATTGCGGCAGGATTCTTTTAGGCAACCCTCATGTAATCTATTCTACTATCATGTATCATTCTTAAATATAAGTTTCATTAGAATTACTGATCCCTACAGTTTTAAGCAATGGGATCTTAGGCCATAAGCTTATTGCTCAAAAACGCCAAAGCAGTAACAAAATGGTAGTATATTCTTTTACCTTTATAGATTTTCTTAGTAAATTTTTAAAAACACAACATAAATCAGTAAATTTTGATGCTGTATGGTCGATTGCCTTAAAAATATATTCTTCTCCTTCTTCCCTATATTCTTCTACTTCCGATTAAGCCTTACCCAGATATACGTAGTCCTGTTTTAAAGTGGAAATAAGGCACAAACTCTTTTTTTTTTTCGTTTTATTTTACTAGCGTGAATATTTTCCTACAATCAAATCGTCATCATTTTTTTTATTGTGGGTTGTTCTGCCCAATTAGTGGTGAAAGGTTTTTTTTTTCAGTTATATTAAAGGGGCATCATTATCAGAATCTGAGCCGTAGAATGAAGAATCTTTTGACAAAAATTGCTTAAATCGGACAGAAAACTCAGCAGTTCTCTGGATCGGTCGCAATTCGAAGGAGTTGATTGTTCCATTGCAGTTTTCAAAACTTTTTAATGTAACGTAATGCTTGAGATTTATGCAAGAGCATAAACCGCGGTGACAAAAAGAAATCAAATGTCTACATACATTTTAGAGATCCAGCCCTTTCAGTGTAGTCTCACTATCCTTAATATCTCTTAAAGCAAGATAGAAATTTGTGATATGTCCGTTCCACGTGCAACAAGTACCCATTTGTTGGGATTGGTGATTTTTGCTGCTGGCTGGGTGAGCAGTGCGTTAAAAAATCACCAATCCCATCTGAAACACTCTTGCCTTGCTCATTTAGTAAACTTATGCTCGGAGAATAATTTTGTGCCTATCAGATAAAAGTTCTGCTTTTTGCTTTTATCGGTATTGACTGGCTGAGCTCTCCGAGAATACATGCAAGTTAATTAACTTACAGATATTTGTCAAAAATTGAAATAAAAATGGGATGGAGGTGCGCCCAGATTGCAGCTGGGTTGTATGACGGGTTTCCAGACACTGTACGAAACGATGTTAATCTCTATCTTTCTTATTATCTGAACCACGACTATAAATTACTCCGTCATGCAAGGATATTTAATTTAGGGGGCCACCGAAAAGATATGATTGTACCTCTTTAAAACATTTACATTCAGAATTTTCGCTAAAATCCATTGATTTAATTTATGAACAACTAACTCGTCTATGTATTTTCTCTAATTTCTGTATTGTCTAAGTAAGTAATATAAGTAAATATGTTCTGAATAGCACATTTCTCTTTTCTATTGTTTAGATTTTTTGACAATGAAAAGATGTTTAAACAAATGCAAAGACACATGTATACTGTAGGCATTTGTTTAAACATCTTTTCATCTGTTTAAATTAATTAATATCTTTATTGATACATATTAAATACATACATGGGAAATAATAAAATATAACATAAATTAGATCAGCTTCACGCTGTCTTCCACACACAGCAGGGTAGGCCGAAGGAACGTAGTGTTAAGACACACTGTTCCCCACTTAAATCCGAATTCTGGAGGCATGGTGTATTGAGTGGCGGAACTCAACGCCGCTCTTTGCCTCGACATCAGAGCGAAGAAATGGAAATATAAAATAAAATATTTCATTTCCTCGAGTGCGAATCGAACCCACAACCAGTCGCGTTTACAGTCACACTCTGTGGCCCTGCGCCACGACTGGCCTCAAGTTGTGGCTCACTCGAAGTCTTTTATTTCATTAATTACAAATAATTGTAAATTGAATGTGACTGCAGTCATTGTACTGAAAATAAATGTAACATAAACATAGATTTTACTCAGATTCTACATACCATTCATTTACAGATATAAGAATATCTGTTGTAAAAACACAATATATGTATTTTAACAACAGATATTCTTATATCTGTAAATGAAGTACTGGGACAGCGTGTGACTACAAATGTAGCGGTTATGAGTTCGATTCCCACTCGGGGGAATGACTTTATTTCATTTCCTGTTTCTAGTAACGTCTCTTTTTTTAGGAAATCTATCCCACATTTTATCTAAATAGTACTTATACCTACTTATATTATTGTATTACAAAAATCCTCAAATAAAATTTGAACCTACTTCTATTATTTGTAGCTTTGTCAATATTTTGAGCATTTATTGTTAGTTTTAAAAATTTAAATACTAAAGTAATTAGTAATCACTAAAAACTGAATATTATAGTACTTTTATTAAATGTTATAAATATACCTGCTTAGTGAAGACGATAATATGATATTTACATATACATATATACATCAGCTTCACGCTGTATCCCGCACACAGCAGGGTAGGCAGAGGGAACCTAGTGTTAAGACACTCCGTTCCCCACTTTCTGCCGAATTCTGGAGGTATTGCGTGTTGAGTGCATATATACATCATATAAAATATTTTCATTTACGTTTATTAAATCGTTCAAATATTTATAATACCCATTTTTTTTTGTTATTATACGATTAAATATTCAAAGTGCATATTTTACCTCATTCAGCAAAAAGAAGTAGTGATAACTAAAAATACATGTATAATTTATTATGTCTAAAAAAATAAACAAAAACTATAGTGTTACAAACAAGGATAGGTAACACGATTTAAGTTTGCATTTAGTTATGAAAACATATATAGAGGATGGAAGTGTCAGCACCACTTTAAATGAAACCACAGTTTTAACTACTCTATAAAAGCCTAATACAATTATTTTTTTTCCCAAAAATTAAAGTTATTGTTTCAAATAAAATAAATAATAAAATTATTTTTGTAATATGAAGTCCCGTTGAGTTTCTTGCGCCGGTTCTTCTCAGGTCTGAGGCATTGACTTTAGTGAACTGGTGGTAAATTATTTGAAGTTCAAAAAATGAAGCATGTAACTTCTTATTTTGAATAAAATTATTTGAATTTGAAGTATATTATTTTAAGGACTGGTGAGGCCAGTCGTGGCGCAGGGACACAAAGTGACTGTAAGCGCGACTGGTTCTGGGTTCGATCGCCACTCGAGGAAATGAAATATTTATTTAAATTTATATTACCATTTCCTCGCTCTGTGTCGAGGCAAAATGCTCTGTTGAGTTCCACCACTCAGCACGCAATGCCTCCGGAATTCGACGGAAAGTGGGGAACGGAGTGTCTTAACACAAGGTTATATACAGCGTGAAGCTGATTTAATTTTTTAAATTTATTTTAATCATAAGGCATTTAACGAAGTGTAAAGTAGTAAAAACTACTACAAAATATTAAGCTTTTTTTATTATATTTCTTAGAACACCCAAAATTATTATTTTTTTAATTATTTCTTATTATAAGGTCATTAGGCTAGTAATTATTTGCAAATGCGGAATAACATTTAAATACTGAATAAAATTTATTAAAAATAAACCAGTTTAATAAATAAAGTTTCCATAATATTTACTTTTGTACGCTAATTAAACTTAAAAGAACTTTTTTACTCTCTAAGATACTATTTTTTTATTTAATAAAAAAAGTCATAAACGCCATAAACACTTTATTGCAAACATATGAGGAATGTAAACAAATTGCCTTAGATTTATAAAACTCTTGAAACGCCTTTTAAATATACTATTTGAAATTTTATACTACTGAAATAATAAGGAGATAATAACGCCATTTTACAAATAATATTTACTTTAATATTATATATAAAGTTTTAAATAATCAATTTATATATTTTTTTTATTGTTGGTTTCATGCTTTCTCTCGCATATAGCAAAGAAGACAGGAGGAACCAAGTGTTAAGATCATCTGTTTCCACCGAATTTTCAAGACATTGCGTGTTAAGTGGCGGAATTCAACGCCGCGTATTTTCATGTTACCAGAATGAGGAAACGAAACTATATTGCCGTTGCGCCACCACTGTGTGTTAATCGAACCCAGAACCACTAAGAGCACCGAGTCTATTAACTGCCACGATGATGTCACTGATAAGTTGAAAAAAGTTACTCATTACATATAATCGTGTATTTTAACAAATTATGGCTTACAAAGTTATAACATAAACGTGACCCAATTAAATATATTATAATAATTAAATATTTAAATGACGTTATCAGCTCATGTAGATTGGATATATTAGTAGTAGAAAACTAAATACTTTTTTTTATATTATAACATTAAACACCACAATATGGCAGTATGAAACAGCCTTAGCAATATACGCACAGTAATATATCTTTGAAAGGAGAAAATTTAAATAGATACCTAAATAAAAACTAAAAAAAATGCTTATTTCGTGTATGTTTATGTATGTGTATTTATACACATTAATAAACATAATATCATCACGCAATGCCTCCAGAATTCAGCAGAAAGTCGGGAACGAAGTGTCTTAACACTAGGTTCCCTCTGCCTACCCTGCTGTGTGCGGGAACAGCGTGAAGCTGATAAACATAATATGCATTAAAAATAACATACATTTTTAAAGAAACCACTCTTAATTTAATAGAAAATAACAACGAATGCAAAAATTGTACTACGTTAAAATAGAATTCAAATTGGTATACAATTACGAAAACTAATATTAATAATAATTAAAAAGCAAAATAAAAAACGATTTTTTAAATATTTAATTTAAAATACTAGCGTATATTTTATATATTTTTTGAATTATAATCATATCTTATACAGAACAATTTATTATTAATATAATTTTAGCTATAATAAATGTGACTATATTTAAAAAGTATTTGAAGCAAGAATTTATAAAATACAGCTATCAGTGTTAAAGTAGTCTAAGTTTTTTTTATTGATATATCCTTTTATAGTTTTACAATAATATTGAAACTTGATCCAGATAAATCAAAATAATGTCCTTCAAACCCTAACGCTATTTAAAAAAATATTATTTTTTTATTAAGAGATTTTACTTCTATATTTATTATATTTTAATTATGTATTTGGAAATGCAATAAGCATTTCCAAATACATAATTAAAATATAAAAACTAAATAAACACCAAATAATATTTTAAAAAATGTAATATATAAAATTATCACTAAATATTATTTAGACCACTTTACATTGAGAAAAATATTAAAGTCACACAACATATTTACAAAATTACATATAATTGACAGCTTAAGTCGCTTAATACACGTATAATAAAAAAAAGGAATATATTTAGAGTGAATAAGTATGAAAAAAAGTTATTTTAATTTTCGGTCTACTGATTTCTCTCTTGGTCTTTTCCGGTCTTATCGGGTCTACTTGAGGTCTATGTCATCACTTAACAGGTCTTCGCATTCCTTCTCCCATTTATCATCATTATTTTTTTCTGCGACCACTTCGTATTCATTCAGTTCAGCTTCTAGTTCCTTTTCCCATTGTTCTGTAAATTTAATATTAGTTTTAGTAATAGTATTATATAAATATTGATATATATATTGGATATTAATATGTATATAATTCTGTACCTTTCTAAAGTATAGGTATTTTGTCTTCATTTACTTGTATGTCTCATTGAATTTGCGTCGTATTTTAATTTAAATTAATGCTGAATTATTTGAAATTTATATTAAAAAAAATTATTACAATTAACTTTCAAAAGTGATATGTTTTTATTCTAACAATTTTAATATATTATATAAGTAATAGTAGTACGATAGGAGTTGAGAGTAGAAACTTAAACAGTTTATGGAAAAAAATGATTTATAATTTTTATTTAATTTGAATTTTAAATATGTAAACGCTACTTGTATATTAACAATAAATTATTTATAGTATTTTGTTCAATCGAGACTTCTAGAATCAATTTTAATGGGCAATATAACAAGCTACGACTACAGATACAAAATAACAACACCAATATTATTTTAGAATAATATAATTATTTCAATTCATAATAACTAACTATAAATGCCATTAATAACTATAATGTTATAATTTCACTAAACATTTTCTTAAATATTGACGATAGAAAGTGTTACCTATGCCGTCACTATGCGGGGATCAACCATTTTACTATGAAAATAACATGATTTTTGGAAGCTAGGTAAAAAACATTTTGTTAAGAGATATATCTTTTGATAATTTCGTAATTGTAAACAGTTTTTCGTGTTTTACTTTTGAGCATTAGGAAGAAGACATTTTTTTTAATTTTATGTCTACTATATCACTTGCTATATAACTTCTAAAACACTTAGGCCATTATTTAAATTAAAAAATTAAAAGACCATCGGTGTGTTAAGTCGAAAATTCTGAAGAAACATCATTGTTTATAGACATTAACCACAGATTATTGCTAAAAAAGTTGTTTTTTTAAAAAAGAAAAGACTAGAAGGATTAGGCCTTTACAGGTGTGTTAACATTAATAATCTTATATCAACTAAATCTACGCAACATTATAAACACGGATAGACATACAATGGATCTAATTTTTTTGTAAATAATCATAAAAGTTGTGTTGTCAGACGCGGGTGGACGACGGCAGTTGGCTTAATTGACTGTCACACATAAGTGATATGTGGCGGCTATATAGATTTATTGAAATATTATTTTTTTTTATTATTTCCCCAATAAATTTTATCGTTGAGCCTTTTTTGGTTACAAATATAGTATAATTAATAGATTTTGATAGTTTTGATGTTTTCTATATTAATATTAAATGTTTATTTCTTTAGTTTAGCAAATTTTAATGTTAAACGACCAAAGAAGACATCAACGATGCGAACAGTTTGATAATTATTAAAAGTTGAAGTTCTTATTTTAACGATCGATAATTCTGACAACACAGTGATGAAAGTTTCAACATTGCTACGCGACAGACACAACGGACCAAAAGACAAACATAAACAACCAACTTTGAGAAATACAAAGCGAAGATAAAATTGCAATTAAAAAAAAAGCGAAATCCTTTATCAAGCTGTTTTAAAAAAAGACGAAAGTGAACGAAACTTTAGTAGCAATGTTAAAACCTGACAGTTAGCTACGAAACAGTGACGCTATTCCATATTATATTTATGATCTTATTTCCTTATGCATATATATAACATTCAGTTTACATTGAAATTTTCCATATAATATTCGAATAATAGTTAAATTCACGTTGAAAAAGAATCTACAAAGGACCATATTTCTAAATATCTAATTATCTTGTAACACAGATATCTGTATTTAAGCTATAGAAAGAAAATAATATGTCATATATATACATTTATATAATAGTATTAGAAAGTTATATATTGTCTTAACAATTACAATTAAACGACACACGATATAACAAGAATGAGGATATGACAGATTATAAACTCTAGACAAAATCAAACAAGGGGCCGCGTTGAGGCATAATTTTTTTTATACATATACATCATATATATATCTATATAAACGTACATAATATAATAAATGTGAAGAGATCAACAGTGAAACTTTCATTTTTAACGCCAAAACTAGAAATCACATTCGTGTGTAAGATTTAGATGATGTTGTATCATTGTTATAATACTGTAATGGCATTATTTGAAACAGTTTTAAGTGATAATTTATAGGTAGCAAGCATCGCTTACGGTGCCCCTTTTACTATCCAAAGCTGGCAATAAATTTCGGCCAAATAATAGTCAAAGAATGAATCGATCTAAATTAGTTTTGAAGTAAGTGGATAGTATGTGAAGCGACCGTGGTGTTACGTTAGTACAGTGTTTGATGCTCCATGATGTCCGGTGCTGGTTTAAGCTGCATTCCGAAAATAAGAAAAAAAATACCTTTAATATATATATGTATATTTATTTGTACGCTTTTTGATTTTACAAAAGGATATATTATACATGGAATGTTAATGGATATTTTTGTAATTTTACGCAGATATTTTTTTTCATCTGGCAATACCATAGTTGATTTTTAACTTTTTCAATGTCGACATGTTTTATTCACCTCAAATTCGTTATAGGATCATATTTATATGTTATAAGAAATCATCCACCTATTATGTTAAAAATTAAATATACTAAATAGATATATTTTTTAATTTGTCTTATAATAAAATAAGTTTTTTAATTTAAATATACCTTAATGCAGTGGACATCCCTTTAAATTTATTTCATTTTGTGATATTTAATGTGCTCGATTTTTTTGTAAAGCGTGCCTTAATAAATACGTATTCCTCAAAGTTGGTTAATTTGCTTATAAATTAAATTTTTCCACGGTACATACATGTGTTATGTCAAATATGAATTGAAGTGAAACGATCAAATTATTATAAAACTAGCAAATAAAGAAAATAAATGAAGACAAAATAACTATTACAACAAACATAAAAAGGATGCGGAAGGTACTTTAAATCTTTTTATTAATTTTGAAAAAAAAATCGCTTAACGGGTATTGAACCCGTATTCTTTGAATATATGCATACAGACATTCGCAATGCCCATCGAAGTAGATTTAGCTTTATCTTTCGTAGCTATGACTTTATATCACGCCACAAGTGATTCAATCAAAAAAAACATTAATAATTTACTAAATTATTTTATAACATCGTATATTTCCAAAATATGTTTCTTTTCTATATGTGCCTATCCTGTATATAAAACCGTAGACAGAGTTCTCCTCTTCTTGTCAGGCACTTTCCATCGAAGTTTAAGAAATCGCGGGTTGGGTGGCGGAACTCAACGCCGTGTTTCTTTATTTTTAACAAAAAGCAGCGGTTTTCGTACAAAAAAAATTAATTTTATTAAATTCATGAGAGGCGAAAAACTCTTACCATCATCATTATCTCTATCAACTTTTAACGATTTAATTCGTTTCTTGGCATCGTCTATAGAATCCTGGGGCGGTTTCTCTTTACCTACTTCGCTTGATGAACTAATATCTAAAGGAAGGTAAAATGATAAAAACATAAAATTAAAAATAAAGAAAAAAAAACAAAAACATATACAATCTAGCCGAAAAATGAGATGATAGGATTTAGCAAAGTGTATTTAATTTTTTTTTTGGCCTATACAAATAATAATAGATGTTTTGTATTTTATAAAAATATACTGGCATTCCCCTAAAATGCATTAATTTCCTTATATGTGGTTTCAGGAATTCTTAAGAATACCTAATTTTAAGTAGTTATCAGAGGTTAAGTTAAATTAAAACACAATTTAGCTTCACGCTGTATCCCGCACACAGCAGGGTAGGCAGAGGGAACCTAGTGTTAAGACACTCCGTTCCCCACTTTCTGCCGAATTCTGGAGGCATTGCGTGTTGAGTGGCAGAACTCAACGCCGCGCTTAACCTCGACACCAGAGCGAAGAAATGGAAATATAAATTTAAGTAAATATTTCATCTCCTCGAGTGGGGATCGAACCCACAACCAGTCGGTTTTGCAGTCACACCTCGTGCCGCTGCGCCACGACCGGCCTCAAAAAAAATTAAAACACAAATAAAAAAAATACTCGAAGAAATGAAAACTTGTAGTATATCTCCAAAACATAAATCTTTGCCTATATTAGTCAATATCTCAAGTCTCAATACAATATAAATATGTATCGAGTTACAAAATAAATAAATAAATTCCTAAGGCTTAGGTTATTTTAGAATCCCTCGAGCTTTGGCTTTACGCTTAGTTGGAACCTTTACCTGAATACTAGGAAGGAAAAAGGGAGTTATCTTTTTTCTTTCTCTGGAGTATAGAAATTGCAAAAATATAAGAATTCTTGCATGTGTGATTCTATATAAAAATATACTAGTTATTTTTCTCCAAAATACCCAAAAAATATATGAACGAAAATAAAATGACATTATATATAGCCATTTGTTAAATCTCTGTAAATTCCGTTCCAATCACACAAACCCATAGAACAAAATGACGTAAATAAAAGATTAATTATTTAAGTAAACAGGTTCGATATCTATCTGTTGCAATTACCAACTAAGTTTTCTTTTTCAGAGCTCTATAAGATCCAACGAAACTAAATATACAGGTGGGTTAAGAATACTATAGCACAACAAAGCCTTTACCGCAAATATCTAACATCTCCTGTCTTCGAGAGTCAGACCCACCCACTAGATACAAAGGTACACAGGTTGTATTCCCGTCTAAGGTAAAATGTAACCAAGCAGAAGGAGTCTCTGACCTTGTGAGTCGTCGGCGCTGGACTGGCCGCCCGCCGCGTCCGCCTCGTTGGCCTGGCAGATCAGCGACACGCGGTAGAAGTAGTTCCGCCAGAAGTTCTCTTCTGTTATACTGGAAATATTGTTATTATAACGTTATAAACATATGGCAGTATTTAAAAACGTAACATAAAAGCATAAATCTTAAATTTTATATTTTATTTAAAATTTTAATTAGAACCTTGTATTTCGGAACATAAGATAAATGCATAAACGTAAGAAGTTTCAATTTTTAATAAGACAAACAAAAAAATTACAATTACTTTTGTAGCTTCAAAAACTAGGTATTTGATGAATCGCTTAATAGTAATGTCAATGATATGGGTAAAGTAAGCAAATCCTCACATGACCACATACAAACTTACAGTTATATTATGAAAAAAGTATTTTAACATCATAGCATGATAGGCGGATGAAACCTAATGTCAAGTTGCGGAACTTAACGCCAAATTTATCTTCTTGCCAAACGCTAATTAAATATTTTACTTTCTTTTTTTTATTTCATGCTGTAACACACAGCAAGGTAAACAGAGGGAACTTGGGAACCTGGTATTAAGGCATTCCGTCCCATAAAGATACTTTCGTTTCCCAGTTAATTATCTGTATGCGAAACATCTATGAGTATATAGTAATTATAATAGAAAACAAAAAACTCACACTTTGGGCACAAGATCGAAACGCATTGTGGATAGATTCGGGTCGTCGTTCATGATGGCGACCGCCACCGGGTACATCTTGTTGTAGTCGAAGTCGAAGTCCACGCCGGCGGGAGGGGCGCGCACGAAGTTCCTTCGGTCCTGATATGAATACGGTTAACGCTATGATTTTTTTTACTTTTTTGACATAATAAATTAAAAAAAAAAGTGTACTATTTCAAACTTTTAGTATAGTTGAAACGAAATGCGAGGTAGGCAAAATGGATGCCTATCGGCCGTAAGAAACAAAAATAAATTTTATAGCAAAAAGTGCTGATCAAAATTTGAAAGTAACAAATGGTATAATTAATTAATTAATTAAAAATTAATTAATCAGCTTCACGCTGTATCCCGCACACAGCAGGGTAGGCAGAGGGAACCTAGTGTTAAGACACTCCGTTCCCCACTTTCTGCCGAATTCTGGAGGCATTGCGTGTTGAGTGGCAGAACTCAACGCCGCGCTTAACCTCGACACCAGAGCGAAGAAATGGAAATATAAATTTAAGTAAATATTTCATCTCCTCGAGTGGGGATCGAACCCACAACCAGTCGGTTTTGCAGTCACACCTCGTGCCGCTGCGCCACGACCGGCCTCAAAATAAAATATAAAATTTAAGATTACAAGTCTTATATTATGTAGTAGCATTAATTATATATATAAAACCGCCTAACTTTAGCATCTCTGATCTTGCAAATATATAGTCTCTAGTGACATAACATCCATATCTCTTCTATTGATGTATGCATATTTCTAGTTTAAAATACACAAAAGTATGATAAAATAAACTTTTAAAAATACTTTTGAATTAAATGAACATAAAGCTACCAATGGCAATGGTAAGAAACTCAACAGTTCTACATTATCTGATCTCAATTTGTAACACAAGCTTAACCACTACTAAAACCATATAGGTTTTAGTGATAGAATCAAAGCATAATAATAAGAGACTAGTCGTGGCGCAGGGGCACGAAGTGTGACTGTAAAATCAGGTGTGGGTTCGATCCCCCCTCGAGGAAATGAAATATTTATTTAAATTTATATTTTCATTTCTTCGCTCTGGTGTCTAGGCAATGCGCAGCGTTGAGTTCCGCCATTTGACACGCAATGACTCCAGATTCCAGCGGAACGTGGGGAACGAAGTGTCTTAAAACTATGTTTTCTCTGTCTACCCTGCTGCGTGCGGAATACAGCGTAAATATGATTTAATTTTGATTTATTTAGTTGATCTAGGCATAAAATTCAACTTACAGTGGACAGCGACAGGCACTCCTCCTTGAGCGCCGCCTCGTTGGGCGCTCCCACCCAGGGTGGGGCTGCGGCGCCGTTGCCCTTGTCTTGGCCCTTGATGAACGCGTCCTGCTCACGGTTGAACTCGCCGAGGATGCTCTGTTGGCAAAAGGTGAAGGTTATATAGAGGAAACTAAGTAGTGAAGTTTAATGACACTCTCTCTTTGTAGTCTAGATATCAAGAAACATTTTTTTTTAAACATTTTTAAAGTGTTATTCCACACTTAAGAAAGAAAAATACTTATTTAGAAAACGTATAAAAATTTGAACGTAGCGGGACTCGAACCCGCGCCTCCTGGAAATCGACCAGGCGCTCTGACCACTAAGCCATGCGTTCTCGCCAAGCTACGTCGAAATTTTTATACGCTTGTTACAACTTATTTATGTTGTTAGCATCTCTGTAGGGAGATTTTTACAAATTTCCGCTACCCAAAGATAAATACTAAGAATTATAGTTTGGCAAGAGAGAAACTATTTTTAAAATATTTTTAAACATTTTTAAAGTGTTATTCCACACTTCGGAAAGAAAAATACTTATTTAGAAAACTTATAAAAATTTGAACGTAGCGGGACTCGAACCCAGTCGGTTTCCAGGAGGCGCGGGTTCGAGTCTCGCTACGTTCAAATTTTTACACATTTTCTAAAAAATTTTTATATAATACGTTTTCTAAATAAGTATCAAGAAACATACCTAAGAACAGTAAAAACTATTTTGTCGTTATGTCATTGTGATATTTATTAATAAAATAAAAAAATCAGCTTCACGCTGTATCCCGCACACAGCAGGGTAGGCAGAGGGAACCTAGTGTTAAGGCACTCCATTCCCCACTTTCTGCCGAATTCTGGAGGCATTGCGTGTTGAGTGGCAGAACTCAACGCCGCGCTTAACCTCGACACCAGAGCGAAGAAATGGAAATATAAATTTAAGTAAATATTTCATCTCCTCGAGTGGGGATCGAAGCCACAACCAGTCGATTTTACAGTCACACTTCGTGCTGCTGCGCCACGACTGCCCTCAATACTCCTCAATACGCCTCAAAAAACTCTTTATTAATAATTTTAAATAAATATAATTATAATTATTTCTTTAATATTAAAAATTACAAACAAAAGCAATATAATTTGACAATGTTATTAAAAAAAATTGTAAAAGCTGTAATTTTAAACCATAAATCAAACAGAAAACCTGATAAATCAGTACTTAAAAAATAAACAAATCATAGAAAAAATCTAAAATTTAATTTAATCTAAATTTGAATCTAATTTGGACAGATGTTTATTTTCAAAATCTGGACATCCACTAAGAAGGGATTTTGAAAAATGTTAACCCCAAAGGGATGAAATAGGGGTTGCAAGTTTGTATGGAAAATGATTTTAATCGGCACCGATTTTTATAAAATTTGAAATTCAGACTCTTAAAAATATTTCATTGAACACGTGTTTCGTGGTTTTTTAGAATTCATCCCTAAGGGTGCAAATAAGCGGGCGAAGCTGCGCGCGCCCACTAGTAACAAATAAAATTTTTATTCTATTAACATTTAAAACTAATATTATTAATCCTACTATGTTTATATTTCGAGTGTACTGTATTGCGTTATAACAAGCTGTCACGACCATAACATCGAGTAATTTCTTCATTGGAATATATCAATTGGCAAAAGCTGATTCCTCTTGAATTAAGTGCTCTTCTTATAATTTATAACTCATTTCATTCGATTTTATAACGTTTAGATTGAGATATTTAAAATAATATGACAAATTAGATAGATAAACAGTGGGTTGAAAAACAACAACGGAGAATATCGTCACTCAACACACGTTATCTCTAATTCAATAGTGGAGAACGGAATGTCTTAACACTAATTTATCTTCGACTACCCAGATATATTCGACATGAAACGAAAAAAATATTATAAATAAATAAGATAGATCAAGTCAACGTTGGGACGTACAGATTTTACCTACATATCATATCACAGTAGTGAGTTTGATTCCCAGTCAGGATATGTTCATATTAGTTACGTTAGAACATTTTTTTTAAATGTTATTCCACACATTCTAAATAAGTAAAAATCTTTTTGTTTTAAGCAATATTGCAAAGTATCACAACAAAGGTAACGTAAAAAAATTTACAAAATCGATAAATATGTCAATAATAAAAGAAAATGCTACGATTTAGCCTTCTACCATTTAAAAATATATCAGCTTGCAATATTAAAAACTCCAAATACGAACTTTATGTTCGCAAACAACTTTTAAGCTTATCCTACAGCGTCCGTGTCTTACAGCATGCTTGTTATCATTCTATCCTAGTTGCTGACCGAACCTCGACCGATTCAAAATATCTTCTTTCTATGAATAATAAAAGAATATCTATAAAAGTTATAAATTAAGATTGAAAGAGTCTTTTTGACAGTATACGCGTACATAAGAAAGGTATAATAATGAAATACGCACATATCTAAGAACCTTTATTTTTTTTACATTTCCAATAATCCGCTTTAGGAAGAAAATGTTAATTTAATTTAATATTTTATCTTTATTACCAAATTTCAAAGTAGGCAAAATGAAACAAATGAGAATATGTCACATTGTCCTCTAATTTTCTTGGAAAAAGTGGTGGAACTTTATTTTAACCAAACCGGGAACCTAAATACCGAACAAACATTCTCGAAAGAAAATCAACACAATACTTCCTTGACTTAACAAAATATACTGACATTTTAGTTACATATCTCTAATACAATATTAACGTAAAAATTGATAACACCATAAAATCACGAATCTCGCTATAGATCATTTACGTCAAAAGTACGTCTACTATCCCGCATGTTTCAATGTTCATCAGCTTCACGCCTTATCCCGTACAGCCGGGTATGCAGAGGGAATCTAGCGTTAAGATACTCCGATCCCTACTTTCAGCCGAATTCTGGACGAATTGCGTGTTGGGTGGCGGAAATTAACGCCGCTCTTTACCAGAAATATAAATTTAAATAAACATTTCATTTCCGCGAGTTCAGATCGAACCCACAACCAGTCGCGTTTACAGCCACACTTTGTGCCCCTGCGCCACGACTGGCCTCACATTCTTTATCACTTAATCCTATTAGCACTGTGTCCCGCGCGAATGACAAACACTGACGTGTTCAGATTAACTTGGATTAATGAAGGGTTTATGGACCGTCGGGTTTTCGTTACAATAGACCGTTAAATATGGTTGTACAATACATACGTATTGCACAACCATATTTAACGAAATGGGTAAAAAATTGTAAGTTTTCTAATTAATAGACTAAAATAATTATTAAATTTTGGTAATGCAGCAAAGTAAACACAGGACAAGCCTAAATAACTAAAACTAAAAAGACTTATACAATTAATTTAATCAAAAATTATACAAAATTAGATCACAATCTATTGTTAGTTGGTTAAATCGCTACAGAACAAAAGTAGAACTTTAAAGAGTCTTTTGTGTAAACTAAATAGTTTTGATACATTAACATTTCAATAAAAAAAAATACTATAATTAATTAAATAAAGAGAATAAATATTTTTTAACACCGTGACTTCTGAATACAACTCTTTTAACTTGGGCAAAATATTCCAGATATAGTGCCATAAAGGACGAAAATATAAACTAATACAAAGATTAACATAAATGCTCCAATTAAAAAAAGAATTCTAATAAAAAGAAATAGTATAAAATATTTTAATATAATATAAAAAAAAATATTGATTTAATATATTATAAAAAAATAATAATATAAAATACTTTTTTTATTATCTAAATTCTTCAAAGGTATTAATATATTATCTTTCTAACAAAGAATAGTTGAACATATGGACCTTTGTTGGTATATGGGCACATTTCTTTGTTCCAAAGGGAACAATATATTCCTTTATTGAAATAATAGACGAAAGGTATACTTTAACCTATTATTCCAATTTTCATTGTCCATTAAAATAAAAAC
This sequence comes from Heliconius hermathena, assembly GCA_013403705.1. Lineage (NCBI taxonomy): Eukaryota > Metazoa > Arthropoda > Insecta > Lepidoptera > Nymphalidae > Heliconius > Heliconius hermathena. The sequence continues at coordinate 425,609 of JAAIXJ010000135.1, forward strand.
GTAAAACCATTTCGCATATGGAATAAGCTTTTTTGAGCCCGTCGTGACGCAGTGGTACAAGCGTGTGACTGTAAACGCGACGGTAGTGGATTCGATTCCAACTCGGGAATTTGAATTATTATTTATTAATATGTTAATTTGGTAACAAAGCAAAGCGCGTTGACTTCCATCACTCAACACGCTATGCCTATAAAAAAACGGCGACGGCGGAACGGTGTGTCTTAACACTACGTTCCCTTTGCCTACTCAGCCACACAGCATGAAACTGAAAAAAAAAAGAAAAAAAAAACAATCTTTTTGTTATAACATGACAAGTGAGAATATAGTATGAATCATCATTCCCAATTCCTTTATCACTTAACCCACCGTCCGGATAAGCGAGTGACAGAGATGAATGGGTAAACGGTATCGGAGAGTATCGCTTGTATGTATGTAGCTACACGACAGACAGAACATGTATTTTTCCATGTACATATTATTTATTATTATTATTTTCCTTTGTTTATTTAGTTATCAGTAGAGGCCAGTCGTGGCGCAGCGGCACAAAGTGTGACTGTAAAATCGACTGGTTGTGGGTTCGATCCCCACTCGAGGAGATGAAAATATTTACTTAAATTTATATTACCATTTCTTCGCTCTGGTGTCGAGGCAAAGCGCGGCGTTGAGTTCTGCCACTTAACACGCAATGCCTCCAGAATTCGGCAGAAAGTGGGGAATGGAGTGTCTTACACTAGGTTCCCTCTGCCTACCCTGCTGTATGTGGGATACAGCGTGAAGCTAATCTACTTTTATTTAAATATAGAAAGGCAATACGTATTATATTCGAAAGTCGCACATGAGCGGGAGCGCGTTATAAATGTTATACAATTTGTAATTGTGATAAATTATCTAAGTAACCACATATCAAGGAATAATAAGTAAAGATTTACTTTTTTTTTAGCTTCACGCAGTATCCCGCATATACCAGGGTAGGTGTTAAGACACTCTGTTTCTCATATTCCGCTGAGTTTTCGAGGCATTGCGTGTTGAATGGCGGAGCTCAACGCTGCGATTAAGCAAATCGCATACTAATTTATTTGTTTTATATATAATCCACAATTAGTACCCATACTACATCATAAATCATTATTTAAAACAACGTACCAACGATACGTATCCAAGCACTTCTTTGATTAATGAACATAACGTTTACTGCTATGAAATAAACATTTTTCACTGTTTCACACAAACGTACATTTGTACATAATATATGTAGCGGTCACGACTCATCAACCACACTGTAATATACATATTATGTATATTACAGTACGGTCGGCGAGTGGTCACCGCCCTAAAATTTAGGAATGGAAAGAACATCTAACTTCAGAGCGGCCACGACTCGTCGACCGTACTGTACAAGTACATACGAGATTTCCCCCAGTGTCACGAGTCGACCGAGTTTCTAACATGGGTCTAATTTAAGAGAGATTAATGAGCACTCCGCGCGTGTCTTCTATCTCTGGTTGGTTCGTGTTATTGATTGGGTTAACCTTTTAGACAGGCTTTAATGCTACGCACAATGCACATACCTTTTTAGAGAAATAATTTATTAATATTAAAAATATAATAAAGACAAAATAATCTGACACATTTTTTTTGCTTCACGCTGTATCCCACAAATTTAGGCGTTAATATGAACCTTGTATTAAGATGCTCTGTTCCCATTAACATACTTCCGTTCTGCACTTTCCGCCAGATTCTGGAGATTCCCTTCAGAATCTTGAGTATCGGAACTCAACGTGGCGCTTTACATCCTTACAAAAGAAGTCAGAATACTCAAAATCTCATTCCCGAGTGGGAACCGAACCCACAATGGTTGCGATATCTTACACTTCGTTTCAAATGTTTAATATATTTTGGAAACAACACCACCTATAATTGAAACTATAAATATATATAACTTATATAAATGATACACGCTACCAGTCTATTCAATTAATATCTCATACAATGTCCAAAACAAGTATAATTTTCAATAAAAATCAAAATTATAATAAAAAAAAACCCCTCAATCATTAAATCGAATAGCATATTTCTATAATTCCTATTAATATCGTACTAAGAGTATATAAGGTATTCATCAATTATGTGAACCTCAAAGGCCGCCATTTGCCGATATCTGTAATCTTGTATTCATTTCTCGTATTAAAGACATGACCCAGTTTAGCTGACCGCGAGGAAACGGAAGTATTGGGAGAGCTGAAAAGCGGATAGTAATATGAGAGAGCTCCACAATATATATTAATTATTTTTACTCTTAACTGTTATAAATTAATATTTTTATTAGTTTTGTTTTTATTAAAATATAGTTTTGATTTTTATTATCTTATTCGTAATGCAAATAAATTCAAAATGATTTACCGTTAATAAATCGTACATAATTATGTACGTTTTTCCGTTTTATTTTGAAGAAAGAGGCCAGTCGTAGCGCCAGAGCACAAACGTGAGACTGTCAACGCGACAGTTGTAGGTTCGACTCCCACATGAATACAATATCTAATATTTTCATTACCTCGCTTAGGTAACGAGGCAAAAAGTGGTGCAGTGTCGTGTCGCAATGTCTCCCTTTTCTTTTCTTCTTTTTATTTTTTTTTCTTCTTTTTATTTAGGTTCACGCTGTATCTCGCAGATAGCAGGGTAGACAAAGGGAACCTAGCGTTAGCGTAAGACACTCATAGTGTTAATATTTTTTTCTGTTTGTACTTGTGGTTTTATGGTATGGTGGTATTAGAAAACCAATTATCGAGTAAAAATCACGTTGCCATGTCGACTTATATGTCATTTTATCCAATAGTCAAACATATGGTAATGTGTGTTAATTTTATTAAATTAAGATTAGGAGTCCAGTCGCGGCGCAGGAGCACGAGCTTACAGTCAAGCGCAACAGGTTGTGAGTTCGACTCCCACACGAGGAAATGAAATATTTAACATTTTCATTTCTTCGCTCTGGTGCCGAGCCACGCCACTTAACACCCAATGCCTTCAGAATTCACCGGAAAAGGGGATAGCGGAAGTGTCTTACTGGGAACAGAGCCTTAACTGTCTAATTTGCTATGTGCCAAATACAGCGTGAAGTAAAAAAAATATATAATATATTAAAAAAAAAACTTTTTTTTCTTTACAATTGCAAAATTTCGCGGATGGAAAATTAACTTTGGCCAAAAAGATAAAAAGTGGTAAAAGACAAGAGTAACAGTGTCCTCAGTCCCACTTGACACGGGTCGAGGTATTGCGGCGTATTAAAAACGCCTTTGTCCCCCGCCTCTTTGTTACTGTAGCTTAACTCGACTGGCCTTTACAAGTTTTTGTCTGGAGGTATTAATTAAATTTATTTTATAGGCCGTTATAATATTATTTTTGGAGATTTTTGAAAAAATGATTGCTTTTGTTAAATAAAATAATTCCACATACAGCAGGGTAGGCCAGAGGGAACCTAGTGTTAAGACACTCCGTTCCCCACTTTCTGCCAAATTCAGGAGCCATTGCGTGTTGATTGGCAGAACTCAACGCCGCGCTTTGCCTCGACACCAGAGCGAAGAAATGGAAATATAAATTTAAGTAAATATTTCATCTTCTCGGGTGGGGATCGAACCCACAACCAATCGGTTTTACAATCACACTTTGTGCCACTGCGCCACGACTGGCTTTTGTTAATATATATTTTTTACATAGAGCATGGTAGGGAGAAGAAACTTAGCGTTAATACACTCCGTTCGCCACTCTCCGCCTAATTTTCAAGGCATTCCATGTTGAGTAGCAAAACTCAGTGACGCGCTTTGCCTTGTTATTAGGGCAAAAAAATGAAAATATTGATAAATAGTAATTCGTTTCTCCGAATGGGGATAGAACCCACACGCTTGTGCCCCTGCGCCACGACAGCCTCAACTGGATATGTAATATAACTTTAGTGATATAAATAAGAACTCAGTTCCCCATATCCCCATTTTGCCTTTACAGACTGTACCTACACCTCAGCTCATCAAAGAAAGGCGAAGAAAATACTTTTAATATTTTTTCAAATGTTTGATTTTAAATAGAATTTGAACCTTATACCATTCTAGACTATAATGGATCTACTGAATTTAAATCAAATATTCTTTATTTACTTATGATCCAAGCTTTTAAATCCTATATTATATTAAAATTGACCTATTCATAGAAAAAGGGTAGGTGGCATCGGAAAATACGTTATTTACTTAAGGGCTTTGCGACGGGAAGCGCAATGCCCGTAGCAATCAGCTTTTATTTATCGTCCGGATAAACCGTGTTCAATAAATACGGATTACCCGGACTCAGGTTTGTATATTTCATGTCCTCTAGTGGGGATCGAACCTACAACCAGTCGATTTTGTACTGACTGGCCTCACTCGAGGACACTGAATGTTTCATTATTCAATTAAATTAATATTTTCATTTCTTCGCTCTGGTGTCGAGCCAAAGCGCAGCGTTGAGTTCCGCCACTTAACCTGCAACGCCTCCAGATTTCGGCGGAAAGTGGGGAATGGAGTGTCTCAACACTGGGTTCCCTCTGCCTACCCTGCTGTGTGCGGGATACAGCGTGAAGCTGATTTGATTTGATTTTGAAATTCGTATATTGATGGTTTCGTTATCGTTTTGACGCCTCAAGCTCACTTGTTGTTTGAGACGTCACCAAGAAATTTTATAAGATTTTTAACACATTTTGTGTCTATTCAAAATTCTAATATAAACTCAGATATTGAATAAAATATGAAAAATATACGTGTGAGTGCTATAGAAAGTAAGCGGCAACGAGGGCGTTGACGTTTGAATAATACATGTATCACAACGAGAACGGACCTACACTTTTGTTAAAAAGACATGCTATTTTTATAACAAAATATGACAACGACAAACAATTCTTTAGATATTCAAGTCAATTTTGTATGAAAGGCCAATTTAAATATCTAGGTTAAACATTAAGTTTAAATTTTAAACTTTTTTTGAATAATAAATCTCTTTATATAAAAAGACAGTAAAAATATTTTGTCTGTACATTTAGTAATTTTGACTGAAATGGATAGAGGGACACTTAAAAATAGTAATAGAAAGCAAAAATATATTTTTTTAATTTCTTGTCTGTCTGTCTATCGATATGTATGTCCACATTTTTCTCTAAAAGTACTGAACCAATTTACTTAAAAGTTTCACCAATTGCTTTGTTTAAAACAAAGCAATTGGTGAAACTCAACTTAACTATTAAAGTTTGTTTCATCAAAATCGGTTCATTAAAAAAAAGTTATCGTCATTTGAATGAACTCAAGGCATTAGTTTGCTTGCGAATGTTATATAGCAATCGCACTGGTAAGATTCTTGGCTAAAGAATGACATTCGAAACGTCTTGATTATATGACTGTTGATAAAAATATATATCTTTGAAGCACTATTATACAATATTTTATACAATAAAGTAAACAAAATTGAATTGTTAGTGGAGAATACCTTCATAAATTATAACAGTTAAGTTTAAATCGTAATTAATTCAACACAGAGATAAAGAACGATTTGATCTTCAAAGAGATATCAAGCAAATACATAGATTTTTTGGTTCGTTCGTTCGTTTGAAATAAATCTATATAAAAATGCCTAAAAACATCCTTTCTACGTGTACTCTGTAATAACTACATATTTACCAATTGTACATTTAGCTAATAATATGTGTAACTAATTTAAAAACTGTACAGGAGTTAATATGCAAACATTACAGTTATTTTACAAAGAATATTATGAATCCTTACCCAAATCAATAATTTAACATTTAAGGCTGTTTCTGAAGCAGTACATTAAATTATTAAGTGACATCAGCACATTTAACAGAGCTTTAAAAAACATAACATAGGTAAAAAGAACGTAATGTTACAAAAATATATACATATAATAAATAATTAGCTTTATGTATATTTTATGAATATCAAATATCAACATTGGTCGTATTTTTTAGTTCGAAACAATCAAAAATTCTTATAGAAATTACGATAATGTCGTAAAAAAATCATATTAGAATATTACAGATTAAAGTAATAAAAAAATCATATTAGAAGTCATTATAGTTGTCAATCAATTCTGCTTATTAAATCAATAATCATGTATTTTGAGCGGGCGAAGCCGTGGGCGGCCCGCTTGTATAAAATAATTTTATGTATAAAAAAAGGATAGCACTTCACGCTCTATCCTGCACATAGCAGGCTAGGCAGAGGGAACCTGGGAACCTAGTGTTAAGACACTCAATTCTCATTAAGACCCAATTTTCCGAGGAGACATTGCGTGTTGAGCGTCGGACACAACGCCGTGCTTTGTTTCGTTACCAGAGCGAGGAAATGACAATATTAAATATTTCATGAGGCCAGTCGTGGCGCAGCGGCACGAGGTATGACTGCAAAACCGACTGGTTGTGGGTTCGATCCCCACTCGAGGAGATGAAATATTTACTTAAATTTATATTTCCATTTCTTCGCTCTGGTGTCGAGGTTAAGCGCGGCGTTGAGTTCTGCCACTCAACACGCAATGCCTCCAGAATTCGGCAGAAAGTGGGGAACGGAGTGTCTTAACACTAGGTTCCCTCTGCCTACCCTGCTATGTGCGGGATACAGCGTGAAGCTAATTTAATTTTTATTTTTTTTTAAATATTTCATTTCCTCGAATGGGAATCGAACCCACAACTTAACGCGTTAACACACTTTTGAGCCCCTGCGCCACGAATGGCCTTTCTTAAATCTTTAAGCTTTCTTAAATGAAAAAATTAAAAACCTATTTGTTCTTCAAAAACCATGTAATTTGACATACAAAATTACACCATAACAACTCTTCAGATCAATATAAGATTAACCTATAAAACATAATAAATTATCCCGTACTAAGTAAAACAACGTAGTCCCGTCGATCGTTTCCCATCAAGGAGAGCCTTCGATGAAAGGAAGGAGCGCTAAAGATCTTCGAGATCTATTACAACGCCCATCACGGGTAGTTGGTTCAATTAATGGAGTGTAATTAGTTCGCAACTTGGAAACCTTTTGAAACGACTAGGGTTTCACTAAGCTAAATTTAAAACAAGCATCTTTACACCTTGGGGGATTCGTTGGAAATTTTGGCTATAACTTATTCCCAACTAAATATTATTGTTAAATAATTTAATGTGGAAATGTTATCTAAGAAAAAAAGTGTTATAGTAATATAGAATAATATTTCCATAATGTACGTTCTGTTTTTTTTATTATGGCGTGTAGTGCTGATGGAGACGAATAAAAGTCTACTTACGAATAGCACTGAGTTTAATCAACACCACTTTAAATGTACATACAGTGATAACACAAATCACAATTAACATTCACGGTACAGTATATAAGAAAGTCAACCACAAACATATATATATAATAGAACACGAAAGACACGAATTTAGAATAAAATACTATATATTATTTTGAGCGTGCCAGCTGAGCACAAAATCACTTCGTCAATGTCACGTTGTATGGAGAAAACAAAAATGTATGTTAACAACATCTTTATTCTGTAATAGTTGACGTAAAGTGTTAATAACTTTGTAGTAAAAATACTTTTTTTTTCTCAAATAAGTTTCTGTTTATAACAGAATATATTTTTAACACCAAGAGTCTTGAACATCTCTTTATACTTTTCGAAAGAGAATAACGTTTTTAGAGAAACGGCAGTTGAGAAACCGGCGTTTGTAGCAAAAACGATCGTCAGTATTGTTTTTTCCATTTTAGACGGAAGGAACCTAGCAAAGTAAAGGCACTCCGTTAACAACTTTCCGCCTTTTCAAAACATTAGGTATCCTTGAAACTAATAAGTTTCAACTAATAAGTTGCGTTGAGCTTAACGCCGTAACGCCGTTTCCGTACTAATATTCATGTAAATTTTTACATTTTGACGCTGATAAATTAGCCCACTGTAACTCAATTTATCTTGGTTACTATACACTATACGAGTTGTCATATTTTACCTTATTTTAGAATTTTCCAACAGACAAACGCGAAATACAACTATTTGTTATTTTAAAAGATCTTTCTTTAGTGTTAATATAATATCAAAAATTATACATCAATTATATTTGTATATCAAAAGCAAAATTTAGCAAATTAATTTGGATCAAAAAGAAGAAAAACTGTCAGTTCAGTCTTTGAACTTCCATAGTTGTCAAACCACACATTTAAAACCAAAAAAGAACATTTCTTACTATATTAAATTTTTTTGCCCAGTAATCCCACATATAGGAGGATAGGCAGAAGGAACCTAGATTTAAGGCACTCCGTTCCCCACTTTCTGCTGAATTTTTCGAGGCAATGCGTGTTGAGTGGGGAAGCTAAAAGAGTGAGTGTGTGAGTGGGGACAAAAACCTTCTCTAAAGTGCGGATCAAACCCACAACTGCCGCGTGCTTTACACCATCTATAGCAATATCAATGTTAAAATATTCAGTACATACGTAGAACAATATCTGAGACAATATCGGATACAAATATCCAGACGAGGTCTCGTCTGCAACACCAATAAAATAAGAACGCTCAACGAATTGATCTCCAGTTCGCGTCGTAAAGACACCGATAAACGCCGTAACGGCTACATTTACTGCCTACACAAGAGCAAGTCTCTTATTTATGTAATAATATTACACGATACAACTAAATTACGCAGGGCGTAATAAATTTTCACCCTTTCGTATCATCGAATTTACAGCGACTGAGGGTAATTTCATTATGTGTGAAAAATCTATTTCATTTGCGGTAGACAGGGAACGTGTGAACCTGGAAGACTAGGGAAACCAGTGTTAAGATATTCCGTTCCCATTAAAACACTTCCGTACTCCATTTTGCAATGAATTCTGGAGGCATTGCGTGTTGAGTGACGAAACTCGCCGCCGTGTTTTGCCTCGTTACCAGAGCGACAAAATGACAACTCATCGCGTAAACTTATATTATACCCAAATTATACTAAATGTTTACATAAATTATAGCCTATGTGTTATTCTCATGTGTAAGCTACATTACTGTAAAGTTTTATCCAAAGCCTTTCAGTAGTTTTTGCGCGAAAGTGGAACAGACATCCATCCTCGCAATTCAAAATTTTCGCATTTATAATATTAGTAAGATAGAAGGATTTAATTACCCAACACCAAAACCTCATTGCAAACTACCATAGACATGCTTGTAGGTATATATTTTAACACCGTCACCTAGAAAGGTATTTATTTATATGAGAGAGAAAGAGGGTAGAGGTATTGGCCACAGGGGTAGTTCGACAGCCATTAAGAGGTCAGCTAAACGCGCGACCCCCGCCGCAGTTTACTGCCTGCTTTATTGACCACATTTCACTTATACTTACACCTACCTACCTACTCGAACATTAGGCGCGTTTTATTTCCCTTAGTTTTATATTATGTTAGGATTTTAGTGCAGACGCGTTTGATATGAGGCAGTAAATTATGTAGAGTAGGAGGACTTTATCTTTTAATTTAGTTATAATACAAGGTAGGCAATAAATATATTGTAATATATATTTTTTTTCTTCGCGAAACCTGGGAAGTTAGTGTTAAGACACTCCATTCCCATTAACGCTCGCAGAGAACGGATCCTTTATTCCCCCCCTGAATTCTAGAGGCATTGTGCGTTGAGTGGCGGAAATCATCGCCGCGCTATGTATCGTACCAGAGCGAAGAAATGAAAATATTCAATGTTTCATTTACTGGAGTGGGAATCGAACTCACAACCTCCCTCCTTGTGCCCCTGTACCACGACTGGCTTTATATATAATAGTACCTAAAATTAAAAAAAAAAATTAAATCAGCTTCACGCTGTATCCCGCACACAGCAGGGTAGGCAGAGGGAACCTAGTGTTAAGACACTCCGTTCCCCACTTTCTGCCGAATTCTGGAGGCATTGCGTGTTGAGTGGCAGAACTCAACGCCGCGCTTAACCTCGACACCAGAGCGAAGAAATGGAAATATAAATTTAAGTAAATATTTCATCTCCTCGAGTGGGGATCGAACCCACAACCAGTCGATTTTGCAGTCACACCTCGTGCCGCTGCGCTACAAGTACAGAATTGAATATAATACCTACAAGTACAGAATTGAATTTCGAGTTAATTTTAAGTAAAATGGAAAGTAGAGGTACTTGCCGATATTTTACTGAAATCCGTTTGCATTTGGAACAACACTTTAGGTACTGCATCTACCAGGTAGCTAGTTGAGGCCGAAGTGGCGCAGGGGCACAAGCGCGACGATTGTGGGTTCTATTTCCATTCGGAGGAATGAAAGAACGAATGAACGTATTATTATTTCGCGGCTTTGACTTCCGCTACTTGCAGTGAGGAACGGAGACTTTAACACTAGGTTCCCTCTGCTTAGGCTGCTGTGTGCAGGATAAGAGTAAAGCAAAAGAAAACCCGTTACGTAAACGCTAGTAGCTACCACTATCCAGCACATAAATATTTTTTTCAATTTTAACTAAGTTTCTTAGTTCTCCTTACCTTTATAATATTAGTATACATATATAGTATGCATAACCGCAACATTGCATCCGAAAATGTAATATTTTAATTAATGAGTGTGAACGCGTGTAAACGCGTCTGGTTGTGGGTTTGACTCTCTCCACAGGCTACTCGAACTCTGGCATCAAGACAAGAAGCCCTTCGTTGAGTTTCGCCACTCAACACACAATGCCTCCAGAATTCGGCAGAAAATGGAGAACGGAGTGTCTTAACACAAGGTTCCCTCTGCCTACCCTGCTTTGTGCGTGAAGCTTAAATAAAATAATATAAAATAACCTTTTAAAGTTACCCTACACGAAAAATTAGTTTATGCACCATAAGCGATATAAGCCCCTCCAAAGTTTTAATGTTTCATTTGCATTTCACCCGGCGCGGGTACCCTGTCCAACGAATTGGGTCCCAATTTTATATTTCTAAATTTAGACATAACCCGAAAACTCTCAGCGAAGGACGAATCGTCATTAAATATTAAACGAAAATATCCAGCACAATCTTTTCAAGATGAAAAATCTTAATTGAATTTATGATAACGATTTTTCGAAGCTAACGTCTTATTGGATTACTTTAATAAATTTAATAAGCGACAAGCAATTTATTTATTTTTTATACAAAAGAAGGAAAGGGAAAGGGTGAATTCAATTAAGTATAATATAATATTTTAATACTTTTCTATTCTTTTCACTCATAGCTATTTCAAATTTGTTCAGCTTCACGCTGTATCCCGCACACTGCAGGGTAGGCAGAGGGAACCTAGTGTTAAGACACTTCGTTCCCCTCTTTTTGCCGAATTCTGGAAGCATTGCATGTTAAGTGGCAGAACTCAACACCGCGCTTGTCCTCGACACCAGAGCGAAGAAATGGAAATATAAATTAAAGTAAATATTTCATCTCCTCGAGTGGGGATCGAACCCACAACCAGTCAGTTTTTATAGTCGCACTTTGTGCCCCTGCGCCAAGACTGGCCTCAAATTTGTTAACTTATTAAATAATTTCTGTCGCCGCAGTACAAAACAAAAAAAAGAAATAAAATAATTTGAGGCTAGTCGTGGAGTACACGCATGCGACTGAAAACGCGACAGCTTGTAGATTCGATTCTAGGAACGAGGCAAAGTAAAAGAGGCGTTGAGTTGTTGACTCAACACGCAATGCCTGCAGAATTCAGCGGAAAGTGGGAAACGAAAGCGTCTTAATGGGAACAGAGTGCCTTAACACTAGGTTCCTACGTTTCCTCTGCCTACCCTGTTATGTGGGAAGAAAAATATTATTATTAAAACAACCTTCGAGCTTTTCAGAAATATCTAACTATTTTATTTAATTATTTCCAGTTACATATACATTTTTAAATGTAATTCTCATACTTAAAATTTATTTATGATAAGAATTTACCAACTTTGATCCAACTTTGTCCAAATTTGAGAAAATTATCATCTCGAGGATTTAAGCCCGCACTCTCCCCATCAAATATATGAGATTCACAAAAGACTAAAAGAAAGAAAATATTTAAGAAAACAAAAGTCAGTAAACGTAGGTATAATAACTACAGAAGTATATAAGAAATGGTAGTTTTATCGTAGCACTCCGTAAAGGTCTTAAAGACTGTCATAAATAAGTCTCTTAGAGCTAAGCTGTGCTCATAAAACGGCATCATTTATAACATCACTAAGCGGTAGTCATCTACCTTAGGTTATACAAGAGTATTGAAACTTGATAGGTGTTTTGAATCTAGATAAGAGATCTAAAAATATGTATGATATATAAAATTACGTAAATATATATTCATAGTTCATAAAACACAAATAAAAGCTGAACCCGCACTTAATGTGAAACACAGGTAAAATAGTAGAAAAAGTGAATAAAGTGGTATTTTTGGGAAGTATGTTCAGTAGAGATGGAAGATACGAGATAGACGCGGAAAAGCGTATTACTGCTGGGAACAGAGTTGATGGTGCCTTAGCTACATTGATGAGACGGCGAAACGTCAGCATAGCTGCGTGTTTGGCCGTACACAATACAGTGTTAGTACCGACGTTATTATACGGCTGCGAAACGTGGGTATTATAGAAGAACAATGAAAGAAAGATGAATGCTGGGGAAATGCGATCGCTTCGTAGGATATGCGGAGTCAGCTTAGTTGATCCGCAAATAAGAGATACACAGAATTTCAGGTACTTGCGAGGATGTCACGAGAATGAAGAAGAACGTGCTCAGCTGGTTTGGGTACGTCGGACGAATGAGTGATGAAAGAATGGCAAAAAAATTAAGGAAAAGTGAGAGGTAAAAGAGATAAAGGAAACCTCGGTTGGCCTTCGAAAACACCCTATCAAGTATCAAAGATACTGCCCCCGGAGGACATGGAAAAGAGGTTGATGACAGTCGGCGAGGCGAAAGAGGTATCGCTATCCCGCTAGGGATACAGCGTAAAGCTAAGTTAAGGCAGATACTTTATCAGTATAAGCTCTAAGCTAAATAGCTAGATATTTTAAGCTAAATAATCAACGGGATATATTGATTATTTAATCGGAATTACCAAAATATTCTGACAAAAACGAACCAAATTAGCTAATATTATTATATACGACACAAATAATTTTCTTTATCGGAAGCACGTTTCGTCAATTATTACTGCCAACTAAAATTACAGTGAGGGCGGATATCAAACGTGCTTGGAATAGACGAAGAGAGAACAAACAACAAAGTACGGTCGTCGAATAATGGTAACAATGAAGTTACACTTCCTAACCGCTAACCTAAGGATGAAAGTAATCAAAAGCAAGAAAAATACTATGCGCAACCATCTAAAACCAATTTCAGGCCACGACTCGACGCCTGTACTGTAGCTAGTTAGTTTTATTACAACGACATGGCAACATTGTCTCTACTCCAGTATTAATTAGCTACAAATGTTCTACGACCGCAGCTAGACTAGCTATGAAGTTTCTGACATAAAACCTAATGGTCTAGATGTAGAATTTACGACCGTTTCGTGCAGATGTTATGAATAAATAATGTCGTCGGTATCGCGACGTAGTTAGCGTGTTTATTTTCTGCACGTAACATCCCCCATGTTAGTTACTAAAATAGTTTCGCGCTGTACCCCGCACTTGGCAGGGTAGGCGGTGGTTTCCCACTTTTAGCCATCTTCTCAAGGCATTGCGTATTGAGTAGCGGAACTCAATGCCGCGCTCGTGCCTTGGTACCAGAGCGAAGAAATGAAAATACTAATAAATATTAATTAATTCAACTGAAGATCAATAGAACCCACAACCGTCGCGTTTCAGTCACACTTTGTGCTCCTGGACCACGACGACCTTGAATGTTCACAGATTATTATTAAAAAAAATTACTTAAAGCATCTGATACTGAAAGACATTGTAAGCAAATAATTTAATATTAGTCTTAAGCCACAGTATGTAAAAAAAAATATCTATTATTTTACATATCTAACGGATATGGTTGAATAACCAGACAAAACACAGTGTTGAGTCAATCCGTATTTTTTGCTAAATTCCTACATCACGTCTCATTATTAGTGGTAAAGTTGCAGGTTATGTACGATTGGGATGGCAGTACTGAGTTTGATGTTTGATGCAAAATTAGTCTAAAAAATGATTTTTCTAGATGAAAATAGAAAGATTAATTGAAATGTATAGAATTAGTTGGAAACCTTGAACTAAGATCCATAATAAAATTAACCTTTTCACGCACAAGACATAATTGAGTTCAAATCCCTTACAGAGGGATGAAGGAGGGACAGAAATGTCTTAATGGGAACGGAGCGTCTTAACACTAGGTTCCCAGGTTCCCTCTGCCTATCCTGCAGATGTGGGGTGTAAAGCTTGAGGCTAAATAAAAAAAATACACACCACATTCTAGCTAGACATAATGGAATCACTCTATAAAAACTAAAGTCCTGAATAGTACACCAAAAACCCACGCAAAGTAAAGATGAACCATCACTTGGTCTTCACTTAAAAAAGGCACTTAGCTCTTAACGAGCAACACAATAAAGAATACATTGTACATACTATAAATATACTTTTATTAGAGAAAAGTGGTTCTAAAAGGTGGAACAAAAGATACTTGTTGGAATTACTTCAACATATTCTATTGTCGAGGTATTGGTACGAGACCAATTACAGCAAAAGGAATCCACACGAAGCATTCCTCAAAGAGATGTATCTATTAATAGTTTCTTCGCTAACTGTATGATATAATGGATGAGATATAACATTTTAAGTATCATTTTTAATTTTAAAAGTTATTTGAAATAAGTCTGCTGATTACTTTCTTCGTATTTTTTTTTCAAGTAGTATTTGAGGCCAGTCGTGGCGCAGGGGCACAAAGTGTGACTGTAAAACCGTTTGGTTGTGGGTTCGATCCCCACACGAGGAGATGAAATTTTTACTTAAATTTATATTTCCATTTCTTCGCTCTGGTGTCGAGGACAAGCGCGGCGTTGAATTGCCACTCAACACGCAATGCCTCCAGAATTCGTAGAAAGTGGGGAACGGAGTGTCTTAACACTAGGTTCCCTCTGCCTACCCTGCAGTGTGCGGGATACAGCGTGAAGCTGATTAAATTTTAAGTAGTATTACGGGAGATTATTATGGGAGATACTACCACGGTACAATGTGAGCGGACCCTTGCTGCAGGCTGTAAAGTCTCTTTACAGAGATCACTCAGCCTGCGTGCGAGTAGGAGCTGGCATGTCGCCCTGGTTTGACATCCGATCGGGTGTTAAACAAGGTTGCGCCATGTCAGCTTGGTTGTTCAATTTGTATTTGGATAGCTGTCTCCAAGGAGTGAAACAAAGTGATATGGGAGTGAAAGTAGGTGACCTGAATGTGAATTGCCTGCTGTACGCAGATGATGCAGTGCTTATTGCATCATCAGAATGCGAGTTGCAGGCATTGGTCACCACTCTGAAAGAAGGGTGTGAATATAATGGTCTAAGCCTCAATGTGAATAAGACAAAGGTTCTGATTTTTGAAAGAGATGAAGAAAGGACGGAATGCAAGATCAGTGTAAATGGTAAGATATTAGAACAAGTGAATGAAGTGGTATACTTGGGAAGTATGTTCAGTAGAGATGGAAGATACGAGATGGATGTGGAAAGGCGTATTGCTGCCGGTAACA
>JAAIXJ010000135.1:441788-468725 GCA_013403705.1 Heliconius hermathena
TTGAGTGGCAGAACTCAACGCCGCGCTTAACCTCGACACCAGAGCGAAGAAATGGAAATATAAATTTAAGTAAATATTTCATCTCCTCGAGTGGGGATCGAACCCACAACCAGTCGGTTTTACTGTCACACTTCATGCCGTTGCGCCACGACTGGCCTCGATTGTATATAATAAATTTATATATTCGATTTTGCCAACCAATATTTCAATATCGATTTAAAAGATGACTCCTTCTTTAAAATACAGTGTACACCTCTGTCATCTCTGATCACCACACGCACTGGACTTAAAGACGTAAAATATAAAATCTTGTTCTTTTCACAGGATTTTTTATAAATTCTCTCTAACGGCGGCGTTAACACACAACGCCTCCAGAACTCGGCGGAGAGTGGGAATCGGAGTCTCTTAACACTAGGTTCCCACTGCTTACCCTGCTGTAGACTTAAAGATAACAGTATGACAAGAAATTCCTCGTTTGAATGGACTTCGTAGGCGTTCCTTTATTTATTGACAATACGCATTACCTCCACCAATATTAGAGGCCAACTTTATTGAAAGCAATATGTTACTAGAGTAAAAAGGGAAACCGTCGCAATTTGGCATAATAGGTGATGTGCTTTGTGACATGTGAATTTGTTTGTGCAGACTCTAACGTTACGTGTCAATTCCAGGTTTGTTATTCATGTGAAGAACGGAGTGTCTGAACACTACGTCCTTTCTGCCCTGTGACATTGACATATCTGTGCTAGATACAATACATTTTTTTCAAGAATCGAAAAAACATACGAGTATAGCTTAATAAAAGGCGGATTTGCTGGGAACAGGTGTCAAGAAATTATAAACGTCAACTCTTCAATTTCACTTTAATACTACCTACTTTAGTCAGCTTCACGCTGTATCCCGCACACAGCAGGGTAGGCAGAGGGAACCTAGTATTAAAACACTCCGTTCCCCACTTTCTGCCGGATTCTGGAGGCATTGCGTGTTGAGTGGCAGAACTCAACGCCGAGCTTTACCTCAACACCAGAGCAAAGAAATATAAAATTAATTAAATATTATAATACCTACTTTAGTATTGAAATAAAACTAAAAACAACCGCTTCCACTTTATTTATTGAACTTGTATAAATTCACTGAGATAGGGAACTTTCAGCTTTTGTTTGTCCACTCAACATAGTCCGCCTTCGAATATTCCAACTGTATAAAAGCTTTAAATCTAATAATATTGTTGACTTCGTAAGTTTGAATTGAGGAGACGGACAAAGCGACTCATTTTATTATTTTAATTATTTATGCGATGAGCTTGAAATAAAATCTCATAAAAGTAAGAAGAAACCAGAAATCTAAAAATATTACTATTAAAAAGGTGCTTCAATTTTTCTTAATTAATTCTACTTGAACAATGTCGTGTTGCTTAATCTAATTAAGCAATATCGTGTTTTTTCAGTCATGATATTAACGCTATATTTTAAAGATGTCTCATTTGTCAATATTAAAAAAACAAAAAATTAAAAACCATTTTTTTATAAAAAAAAAACTAAAAAACAATATAAAAAAAAATTGCAATAATACAACAAAGCCTTCCCCATTATTGCACTGTTGAGTGCAAATGTTCAGAAATTGCAGATTTCAATGAGCGCCGACGATAAATTATACAGACAACTTATAGAATTAAATTCAAAAGCTGGTCTGATGCCAACTTTTCCACTCACGTTTCATGGTTTCCGCTACAAAATGGAATATACAGTTTTGTACTACCCAAAAAGGCACTCTATTTGTTATAGTGCATGTTAAAGTGAACAGAACCGTTTCACTATACATGCATACATAGCACATATAGAACGGTGGGCGACGGATTTCTTTCGTTATCTACATAGGCGCGACAGATAGTGGGTTCGACTCCCCTCGAGGAAAATAAATATTTAATATTTTAATTTCAACGCTCTGGTACCGAAGCAACACGCAATGCTTCCAGAATTCGGTGGAAAGTGGGGAACGGGAGGAACGAAAAGTATTAATGGGACCGACAATGTCTTGACGTTAGGTTCCCAAGGCCGTCTACCTCCTTGCTACCATTACTTGTTCCCCAAAGTAATTAAACACATATCTTTCTATCTTCATACACATTCTTTACAATAGTAAAAAAATCTAATATAAACACATACATAAGTCTATATTCTATAATAATAAATGGAGTCTTCTCACTTCAGTTCCATAAATAGACTAACCTTTCAAATGTAGTCAAGCTCAAAAGTCACATTGAACTATTTCAATTTAGGTAACATCGAATTTCCTATAATGAATAGGTGGTAAAGCCATTACAGCCCTGAAACAAAGTCGGTTACTCAAAACTTTGCACTGCAACTAAACCTAAACCATTATAAAAGTTACCCCATTTATATCAATTGTAACTTATAAACTCTATCTTTCCATTTCTTCGCACTGGTATCGAAGCAAAGCGCGGCGTTGAGTTCTGCCACTCAACACGCAATGCCTCCAGAATTCGGCAGAATGTGGGGAACGGAGTGTCTTAACACTAGGTTCCCTCTGCCTACCCTGCTGTGTGCGGGATACAGCGTGAAGCTGATTTATTTTTTTATTTTTAATTATAATCAATACTATGACTTTCATTTGTATCTTTATCTCTTACATTGTTCCATTCTTTAATGCCAGTGGGAGTCTTCGAATAACTATTCCTTCGAAACGTTAGTATTGATTTGCGCCGGTTTAATGTCACTTAACATACATATATAAACACTCGCTTAACACCTTAGATCTAAGTAAAATTTTGTAAAATAATGTAAAGTTAAAAATAACATTTTCTTATTATAGGTATTAATTGTATGTAAACAATAATGTAATTAATATATATGATAAGGAAATTAGATATAATAGTAAATTTAAAAAGGATACGGACCAAGTGTCTGTAGTGCTAAGTAATAATAAAGTAACTTAAATGTTAATTGACATCTCTGATATGGCACTTAATATTTTTTTAATTAATAAAAAGGGACAAGACAATGCGATAATGATAATGGTAGTTAAATAAAAATTTCGAGGACCTTTGGGTCGTTGCCAAATCACCTCGTAACAAGCAATTATAACGAAAAATTTAAATTTAAATTGCGCTTGAGCGGTACTTGAACGGTAAGAGTCAAAACACTCCGTTCTTCACTTTCTGATTGAATTAGAGAATGCGTTATGATTCGCGGAACTCATGTCATACGAGAGAATGAAATGAAAACATGTGAACCAAATAAGAGGTTACGATGGATCAAGGATATTATTTAAGATTCACACTATCGTAGTAAACACGCAGACGGAATCTGGGAATCTAAGACACTCCGTTCCCATTAATTAATTTAGTATATTATATTATTTAATATTTTAATTTTCTAATTTTCATTGGAAAATCATCTTCAATGATAAGGGCCCTTTCTGGATAAATGGTCACGTATCCACCAAAATTGACGAATTTAATTTTATCCAAGAGCGTCTAATCCATCCTGATAACAAATCTTGTTAATGATATCTCAAACACGCATTGTTTGATTTTAATTTAAAGATAGGAAGCGTTTAATGTAAGACTCTATATAAATCCTATGAGATCAATTTTCTTATAAATTTACATGTCTAACAAAGAACTGCAAGTCCTTAACGAAAGACAAAGAACCAATTAAATCTGGTCTGATAAGAGAAAGAACAGAAAAGAAAATAAGAAAATATATAAATTATATAAACAAATTTTGCTAAATAATGTACGTCCGTATAGGATATGTATATACTGTATGTATATACTGAGGTGTAAATTTCATCAAATGATACTTATTACTACAAATTCTTCAAGATACAAATATTCAAAGATATAAAGATTCAAAATACAAATTCTTCAAGATTTTTTCAAATTCTGCCAAACTAGATATCTCATCTGAGATTAAGAATCGATAGTTGCTCAAACACGCCAACAAGATTTAACTGACTTAACGCTATAGGGTATAATGAAGCGTAATTCGCACTCCATTTAATTCACTTAGAGGTGAGTTTGGGAGGTATTCCGTCTATTGCGCGAGGGCTAAGCAAATATTTGGAATATCCGAGAATATTTTTAGTTTCACGGTGTATCCAGAGGGAACCTGGGAGCCTACGGTTAAGCTATTTCGTTCTCATTAAGACGAAGTGCCTTTGAAGTTATTAATACATATGTATGTAGCAAGCATTGGCACATTAACTTCTCTATTATATTATACTATTATTATAAAGCTGAAGAGTCAGTTTGGTTAAACACGGTTTACTCAGAAACTACTAATTCGAAGTGAATAAAAATATTTTTGACTCGGATAGTCCATTTTTGGAAAAGCATTAAAAATTATAGTAAATTGTAATCTTAATACAGTATGAAATAAATTGTTAATAAAATATTTTTATACTAACTCCTTAATCAAAATCTAATGATAAGTAAGAACAAATTCGTATTTATTTGACATTTAGAAAGAAAAAAAGCAATTTCCCATTTCAAATTACAAATGCCTTTTATAAGAACAATATCGCAGCCCCCGAACTGGAGCAAAATAATTGACAAGGCACAAAAGTCTTTTATCGACTTACTGAAGTCGTAAGGGAGTATTTAATGGAAACGGCCCGTTCCCAAAAAAATATATTTTTATATTTAGATAATAAAATTAAAATATTATTAAGACTTAGCTGACTGTAAGCGCGACGGTCGTGTATTCAATTTCCACTCGGTGGAAATTAATTATTATCATATCCTCGCTCTGTTAACAAGACAAAGCGCGGCGTTGTGTTCCGCCACTCAAGATGCAGTTTAGAAAAATAGTCGGAGAGTAGAAATGGAGTGTCTTTCCATTCTAGGTATCTTTTTTTAAGTTAAAATTAAGAAAATACTATTTATTTATACCTAAATAATATAAAAATAAAAGCGAATATAAATACATACTGAATGGGAAACAAAGGAAATATACGACACGTCATATCCGCATTTGAGATTGCGTTAAATTATAAATGTCACGCAAGAAATGACTCTTTGTTATATTCTTTTTGTAAAAAAAAAATATAAGCATCATAAATGTGAATGTATTAATAATAAATTGTCTGTGTAATATGCTTACAAAAGATTTTATTTTAAAAGCTAAGCAATGAAATATTTATTAAATATTAAATATTTTTATTTCCTCGCTCTGGTAACGGAGCAAAACACGGCGTTGAGTTCCGCCATTCGGTCTATTAATAATAATTCGGGTTTAAATGGGGAACAGAGGTGTCCTGATAGGACGGACTGTCTAAACACTAGGTTCCCAGGTTCACCCCGCCTTCCCTGCTATTTACGGGATACACCACGATACCAAAAAAAAGAGACAATTAAAATTAAGTAATTACTTTTAACATCTGGTTGGTTTCCAGAAGGCGCGGGTTCAAGTCCCGCTACGTTCAAATTTTTATACGTTTTCTAAATAAGTATTAAGTAATTACTTGAAAACTATAAAAAACACACACTACAACTACTTTCTTACATTGTCTAGTTGTAATATAAAACAGCATATAAGCAACAAAGTACTGCAGGCACTATGGTGATCTAGTTTCATCTCAGTTTAAGTAATAAATCTGAATAGGATCGTAAAACAACCTTACAGCACCAGCACAAAGGAGACGATCGCAAAAGTCATAAATTAAATAGTAGACACGACGCGGCACTGAGAACATATGATTTTGAAATTTTATTCGAAAACCTTATATTATGGAATGGCATGGTACATACATAAAAGGATTTTTATTTGCGAATAAAAATGAATTTTAAAAAAATGTGGCGCGTAACGCGACGGTTATGGGATCGATCCCTATTTGGGGAAATAAGTTCTATTATAATTTAATAATATTTTCCTTTCCTCGCCCTTACACCAAGGCAAAAGCTCGGCATTGAGTACCTAAATCGAAAACATCGAAGGAAAGTGGGGAACGGAGTGTTTTAACACTAGATTCCCTACTAAATGCGTAATATAGCGTGAAGCTGGTGAAAAAAAATATTCCATCCAAAGATTAATGAGTTATACTATATACATATTTAAACATACAGAATAATTACATATATTATTATAATAATACCACTTCCAACCATCTAATCACATAATCGTTTCTCTCCAACATCATGTCCTAATAAATACATTAATTATGAATCCTATACTAACAGAACCCGGTAATATAATTTAATATTTATTAGAATATTACACATTTCAATGCTTAGAATATAATTTTATTATTTCATCAGAGATTATAATGAAAAACGAAATTAAATAAAGGCTAAGGGATATTAAATAAATATATAAAAAAGCAGCTATACGCTTTTTCCTACATATTTCGATCAGATCCGTTCTCAAGTTCTCTAAACTGTACCCACCAGAGCGGGTCAATAAAAAAAATCCAAATATAATCCATTAATCCTTTTTTCCGAGTGAGAATCGAACCCACGACCGTTGCGTTCACAGCCCGACGCTGTGCCACGACGGCCTCCAAAGAGTATTAAAAAAAAATAAAGTTCATTTACACCCATTCCCCTATCATTTCAACATCAAGAGTGCGTAGAGGTGTAGACCGTAGAGGCGTAGAGGCGCCGGCTTACGTAACTTGGCGTATTGATCGCGCTCCGTAACCCCCTCTCTCCCCTCCCCTCCCCTCGCCCGCGGCGCCCGTCGACCAATCGTCGACGCGGATTTAATTTTAATTTGATAGCCGTTGGGAGCGCGCGCCGTCCGATTCGTCAGCTCATCGCGTGGAGTTACGTATTTTTACGCGCACGTAACCTCTAATCTTTTGTATATTACGTGATTACGTCGAAATTGTTTATCTATGCAAATATAAATATAGATTCTTTTTTATTTGAAATTTCTGTTTTTTTTTGTTCAGTTTCTATAAATGTATCCATCATAAAGATATTACATCGTATTAACAACTCTACATTAATATAAATATAAAAACCCAAAAAACATTTTTTTTAACCTAAATACGTTTAACTTTTACGAATCAGTATTTAATAATCAATTTCACGTTGTATCCCGTAAACAGAAGGGTAGGTACAGCGAACCTAATGTTCAGACACTGTTCCCTATTCTCCGCCGAATTCCGGAGGCGTAGTGTGTTTAAGTGATGGAATTCAATGTCGTACTTTGCCTCTATACTCGAGCGAAATAATGAAATGAACATTTAAACAAATAATTAATTTTCTTAAGCGGGGATTGAATCTACGACCAGTCGTGTTTACAGTCACACACTTGTGCCCTTGTGTCGCTATTGGCCTCGTTCTTCATCTTTCTTTTAATATTGTAATAAAACAAAAGAAATACCCAATATACAGAGAGAAATTACAGTAACAATGTTCAATGTTGATCCAGCTGACGCCTCCGTAAATCCCGTTAAAGAGTTTAATCTAGAAATATTACATGAAAGATACTCGAACAAAGTTTACCAGTAAACGACTTCCCTTATACTTCCCGTTCTCATTGTTATCGATTTGAGATGAAACCCTTCTAAAACGCCTCGATTTATGGTTTAATGAAATTTTCATTTTATTCTCCTGTTCATTGTAGTGCGTGGTTATATTTTTTTAAAAAAAAATCTATACGTACTTAGGAAATGCCTGGCTGTCTGCTAGATATCCTAAACGCGATTTCTTTGATGAACGGAAAATTGAAAACTAGGGATATATGGTCAGATACGGTCAGATGTCCCGCCACATATGACCGTAATCTCGGTGTCTTTGGGTTAGGCGCTTCTCTTGGAGCACTTATTAATTTTTATTTTCTCGCTATCGATAAAGTACGACATTGAGTCACCACTCAACAAGCAGTGTCACGAATTGTACCTTAACACTAGGTTCTTTTTGGCGACGATTTGTGAGGTACAATGTGTAAATCTTTAAAAAATAAAGAATATTAAACAGATGTAAACAAAAAATTACCCAAAAGAAGCAAATTACAGTACAATTTTAAAACCTCATTATGTCCAAAACTCAAATTTAACAGATGAAGAGTCGTAATCACGAAAATGATTGCGGCGCAAAGAATCAATGAACCGTGACCTTAAAGCTCTTAAATAACGAGGAAGGAAGTAGTGTAAGAACCCTCTTCATAACGTTTATGATATCGTATAACCAAATTCATTTTCTTTACATTTAATTTTTGAGGCCAGTCGTGGCGCAGTGGCATAAGCGTGTAACTGTAAACGCGACAGGTCGTGGGTACGATTCTCGCTCAACAAAATGGAATATTTAAAGCAAAACGTTGAGTTCCGTAACTCAACGCGCAAAGCCAGCCCAGGATTCGGCGGAAAGTGGGGAGCGGAGTGTCTTAACACTAGGTTCCCAGGTTCTGCCTATCCTGCTGAATCAGAAGCGAAAAAAATTATCAATCTTTTTAGTTATTTAAAAAATAATAAACAAAGAATGTTAAAACAGATCAGAAATGATGTTTTATTGTTCAATTTTCTAATTTTTCTAAAGAAAACAAATCAAACCAAAGATCATTACTTTCGAACATCACATTTGTAATCTGCGACATGATGGCGAAATATTTGAAGAAACACGATCTAATATAGGGAATCAAAAACCAAATATATACAAAAAAATAGGAAAAGATAACAACTTCATATAATATAAAGCAAGCATATCTCAATTCGCACTCCATTATATGTGTTCTCTGAATGGATTTGAATAGACACGACGCGACATTGATGGAAATTACATAGCTGTAGTGACGCCCACATCGCCGCTGGAGCCAGCTTCCTCAATTCCATCCTCTCGAGATATATATTACGTAATTTAACATGAAAATTTATTTTCATCTTATTTCAGGATTCTTATTAGTAAGCAGAATGTAAGGAAATATCTATTTCGAAATATATAGATATATGTAATTAGATTTCGTTTGATTTTTTGGTAATTTATTTACTTTATTATTATACACATTATTGAATTTTGAATTTTGTCATGACACTCCGTTGTCTACTTGTCACCAAAATTCGAAATCTAGCGAGCAAGGGCGTAGGAAGGCTTCCCCTGAAATGAATGGGCCGTGCCCACCCCAGAATTTTTACATACTGTTCAAAACCATACTGTTCAAAGGCACAACCAAAAAATATTAGGACCTTGAATAAGTTGTTTTTTGAAAGATGGCGTTGCGGCACTCTGTGCATGGAAATTTCGTACGGTAACGAATCACCAAAATAGTACTATATGTAACCTCAAATTATAGTAGAATAGTATTTACTACAGTGTCAACTACATATTTATTTTCCCTTTGTGAAAATGTGTACTTTTGTGCCAAATAAAGTGTTTTTGCGGGGAATTTTATTGCACTGCTTTATTCAGAAAAAATCTGCAGCAGAAGCACACAGAATTCTCGTTGAGACAATGCTTTGTCGAATACAACGTGCAGAGACTGGTTTAGGCGCTTCAAAAGTAATGATTTTGACCTTGAAGACAAAGAGCGTTCTGGAGCACCGACAAAATTTGAAGACAGAATTGGAGGCATTGCTTGAAGAAGATCCATGTCAGACGTTAGTAGAGCTCGGGAAAACGTTACAAGTAGATGCGTCAACAGTTTCAAAACGTTTAAAAGCGTTAGGAATGATCCAAAAGCAAGGGCATTGGGTGCCGTATGAGTTGAAGCCGAGAGACGTAGAACGACGTTTTCTCATGTGTGAATTGTTGCTTCAACGGCAAAAGAGAAAAGGTTTTCTGCACCGTATCGTCACTGGGGATGAAAAGTGGATTCACTACGACAATCCAAAGCGAAAAAAATCGTGGGGCATGCCGGGTCACGCATCAACAT
The DNA here is from genome assembly GCA_013403705.1 of Heliconius hermathena. NCBI lineage: Eukaryota > Metazoa > Arthropoda > Insecta > Lepidoptera > Nymphalidae > Heliconius > Heliconius hermathena. Next base: position 451,625 of record JAAIXJ010000135.1, read on the forward strand.
CGTCGCCAAAACCAAATATCCATGGTTCTAAGCTTCTTCTCTGCATTTGGTGGGATCAGCAGGGCGTAATTTATTATGAGCTGCTTAAACCTAATGAAACTATCACGGGAGCTCGCTATCGACTTCAGTTGATGCGTTTGAGTCGCGCTCTGAAAGAAAAGCGGCCACTATACGAGCAGAGACACGACAAAGTGATTTTATTACATGATAATGCTCGGCCACATGTGGCAAAACCAGTCAAAACTTACCTGGAAACACTTCAATGGGAAGTTCTACCCCACCCGCCGTATTCACCGGACATAGCCCCCTCCGATTACCACTTGTTTCGGTCGATGGCGCACGGTTTAAGCGAGCAGCGCTTCCATTCTTTTGAAGAAGCCGAAAAATGGCTTGATTCCTGGATTGCCTCGAAAGATGAGTCGTTTTTCCGACGGGGGATTCAATTGCTACCAGAGAGATGGGAGAAAGTGGTCTCTAATGATGGACAATACTTTGAGTAATGTCATTGTAAGCATTATATTTTAAATTATTTTTTTTAAACAAAAAAAAACAGTAAATAATATTTACTACTAACTCTAAATACGCTAATGCTAGCCAATCCTATCTAACACCAAACTTCGTCTCAGGGCGAGGAAATGAAAAAAAATCATTACTCAAGTGGACACTAAATCTACAATACCCTGGGGGGTGGGTGTTATTGGCCATACATTTATTACACTGTGAAACTGCTAATGATAATTACATTTTGGATTAAGTCAGAGCCATATCATTAAAATAAAAAAAAATGTGTTTCGGGTCGCTAAAAAAAATTTACAAAAACTAACTACTGACTACGTTAATTCTTAAAATTATAAATAAACAGAATTTAGAATTATAATATAAAAAACACTAGTATCATGAAAATATAGAAGTACCAACACAATGACAGCACAAAGTCTAACACATTAACAGTCATAACCCTCCTTTTTGCTTCGCCGTAGTCGGGTAAAAAAAAATAAGTTAAAATATAAGATTAAAAAAAAATTACAACCAGTCCATCCGAAGAGGAGGTTTCACGTGGGTAGCTTTTAAATAATTAATCTAAAGTGCTCAGAAAGGACATTTATCTTAGTCCAAAAAGGTCAGGAATAAACGATGTTTGTAATTAGGCGTGTGGACCGGCTGTTGGGAAGTCGAAACATCATAGCAAGCATTTACGGTTACTGCTTATAGGAACTGTAGATACTACTATATAAAAAAGTGATAGATGACAGAAGATAAATCAGCTTCACGCTGTATCCCGCATATAGAAGTGTAGATAGAGGAAACCTAGTGGGTCCTAGTGTCTCAACACTCCGTCCCCCAACTTTCCGCCGAATTAAGACAGATGACGGGTGCAATAATATTACGTTTGAACTACACTTACTTATGTGAATTAATTTCATGTGAATAAAATTTAGGGAGTTAAAAGACAATATCTATACATTAAAATCTAAGCCCAATCCATTAAAATGTAAGCCCAATCCAGTTCCAATAAAAATAATTATTATGTAGCAGTTTTGTGAAGCAAAATAGTTTATATTGATACATGTTATTCATGAACCGATTGAAATAAAACAAACACTCCATATTAAGGGAAGTTTGGCAAAATGTTAGGTGCATTTAACACAAACAAAAAAATTGCACAAACGCACAGACAAACCGACAAACAGATAAAATGTTTATAAGTTTTGGGTCCTATTACTTTAATAAATGTCGCCAAAAATAGTTTTTCTATATTTCTTATCATTTGTAAAGTGTTATTCGAGACTTAGGAAAGAAAAATACTTAATAAGAAAACGCATAAAAATTTGAACGTAGCGGGATGTGAACCCGCGCCTCTTTGGAAACCGCCCAAATATCCCGCTGCGTTCAAATTTTTATGTTTTCTTATTAAATAGTTTTTCTCATGTATCTTTCTCTTACGAACTACGATCAGAAAAAATTATATTATAATACATGTATAGATAATAATGATTAATATTGTATTCAGTATATTGTAATACGTAATTAAATTATCTTTTCTTCCACGTTCTTCCTTATTTAATATGTATTTAGAGACAGTGTGTGTGAGTATCGAATCTCAATGTAGTCCTTAATCTTTATTCAAAGTGTAATTTGTGATGGTGACGAACCATTACTTATAGATAAGCATAGTATATCTATATATATGTCGTTTAAAATATATATATTTAAAACTAGCGGCCCGCCCGCGGCTTCGCCCCCTTAAACTACACGATTATTGATTTAATAAACAGAATTGACTGACACGTATTCACGTATTGACTTCTAATATCATTTTCTTACTACATTATCGTAATTTCTATAAGGATTCTTTGGATTTTTTTATGATTTATGAAGTTAACCAACAATTCAATTTTCTTTACTTAATTATTTGTACTATGATCATGCCTTGAGTTCATTCAAATGACGATAACTTTTCTTAATGAACCGATTTTGATGAAACAAACTTTGAATGTTTTTTTTTCAGCTTCACGCTGTATCCTGCATACAGCAGGGTAGGCAAAGGGAACCTATGCTTAAAACAAAGCCATTGGTGAAAGTTTTAAGTAAATCGATTCACTACTTTCGGAGATAAGCGTGTTCATACATACAGACATAAGTAAGTGTCCCTCTATTCATTGCAGTCAAAATTACTAAATGCACAGACAAAATATTTTTACTGCTTTATTATATAAATAATAAACATTTTCAGTAACACTACACTCCCTAAATTCGCCAGAAAATCCCTTACCCTAGGTACCTATACATATATATATATCCAAAAAGAAATATACCGTAGAAATATCAAACACATTTTTATCTCAGTTCTAATAAATAAGGCCTTGCGGACCAAAAATAAACCCAGCTATATATTGTTTCTTTCGCACGACCCTTATTTCTGGGGGCAACAATTGCGAAGAAAGGTCGTATTTTACCATTTATTACTATGTAATTTTCATACTAAAATAAAGAATATAATTTATAATAAGCAACCATCTGTATAATTTAGTAAAGTAACTAGAATATATAACTTTAATTGAGGCCAGTCGTGGCGCAGCAGCACAAAGTGTGACTGTAAAACTGACTGGTTGTGGGTTCGATCCCCACTCGAGGAGGTGAAATATTTACTTAAATTTATATTTCCATTTTTTCTCTCTGGTGTCGAGGGAAAGCGCGGCGTTGAGTTCTGCCACTCAACACGCAATGCCTACAGAATTGGGCAGAAAATAAGGAAAGGAATGTCTTAATACTATTATAGGTTCCCTCTTCCTACCCTGCTGTGTGCGGGATACAGTGTAAAGCTGATTTAATAGTTTTTCTTGAGGCCAGTCGTGGCGCAGGGACACAAATTGACTGTAAAATAGACTGGTTGTTGATTCGATCCCCACTCAAGGAAATGAAATATTTATTTACATTTATATTTTCATTTCTTCGATCTGGTGTCGAGGCAAAGCGCGGTGTCAAGTTCCGCCGGAAAGTGGGTAACGGAGTGTCTTAACACTAGGTTCCCTCTGCCTACCATGCTGCGTGCGGGATACAGCGTGAAGCTGATTTTTTATTTATTAATTTAATAGTAATTTTAACATTTAAAAAATCATTTAAAAAATAACAGTCGTAAGATTTGTTGAGGCCAGTCGTGGCGCAGTGACAAGCGTGCCACTGTAAACTTGACAAGCTGTGTGTTCGATTCCCACTCGAGGAAATTATAAATTTTATATTTTCGTTTCCTCGCTCTCGTTACAAGGTAAAGCACGGCGTTCAGTTCCGATATTCAACACGCAATGCCTCCAGAATTTGGCGAAAAGTGAGAATTGTAGTGTGATAGTGAGAACGAAGTGTATACTTATTTAGAAAACGTATAAAAATTTGAACGCAGCGGGACTCGAACCCGCGCCTCCTGGAAACCGACCAGGCGCTCTGACCACTAAGCCATGCGTTCTCGCCAAGCTGCGTCGAAATTTTTATACGCTTGTTACAACTTATTTATGTTGTTAGTATCTCTGTAGGGAGATTTTTACAAATTTCCGCTACCCAAAGATAATTACTAAGAATTATCGTTTGGCAAGAGAGAANTCACACCTACTTCACATCAGAGGGTTAAAGCAAATATATCCTAAATGGGTTAGTTAAACAGAGCAACGAGCGACCTTCTGATTCTATTAATATAACTGAGTCAATACAATTTTATTAATATATTTGTTTTTCTTTAAATAATATTATTAAAGATAAAACAAAATTGTGGACAAAGGACCAAACAATTTGTTTTTATGAACTTCTTCCTTCCTTATATTATACAAAATTAGCAAACCTTCTAATATGACTTCATTTTATCAGAAATCATATTAACACTATTTATAACAAATTATTTTTATATATTATACGATTCTTTGTAACATAAAATAAAATGGACAAAAAATCATAAATTTTAAACTAAATCTACTGAGCATATGGCTAAGTGGTCAAAGAGATCGGACGGTTTCCAAGAGGTCTGGCTCAAATCCTACTACGTTTAAATTTTAATATGTATGTAAAAAAGTATTTTTTTTTAACATGTGTGGAATAACACATAAGAATAAGGGAGGGACGGATGGACCGTGTACACCCCAGAATTCTTGTGCCCATCCCAATTATTTAACTAACAAAAAGTTGCCCTGAAAAATTAAAAAACAAAATTTCTAGATACGCCCATGATCCCGCATTAATAAATGCATCCTATTTATATGACACATAATGATATGTTATACGGAATAAATCCAAAGAGACAAATTTAAGTTTGATATATTCTATTTAGATTCCAAAAAGACACTTGACCCGATTCAAAGTTGACGAAGCAACACGAGCTTATTTGAGAAACAAGGTCGAATAGCTTTTGCCAGTTTGAATAACTCATATAGTAAGTGAACCACCAAAATTTCAAACTAATATACTATACTTCTACACTAATGTTATAAAGCTGAAGAGTTGCATGCACTTATGCAGCTCGTTTCCATTTGACCACAGAGGCGAAATTACGGGCGAATGCTAGTGTGAACATATAATATATGTAGGTATATATGTAACTAAGCCTGCCTATATAGCGCTATAGCTGTATGCGGTGGCTGTAACTTTATATTACAAAGTCAGCTTCACGTTGTATCCCGCACACAGCAGGGTAGGCAGGGGGAACCTAGTGTTAAGACACTCCGTTCCCCACTTTCTGCCGAATTCTGGAGGCATTGTGTGTTGAGTGGCAGAACTCAACGCTCGACACCAGAGCGAAGAAGTGGAAATATAAATTTGAGTAAATATTTCATCTCCTCGAGTGGGGATCGAACCCACAACCAGTCGGTTTTACAGTCACACTGCGTGGCGCTGCGCTACGACTGGCCTCTTTGACTTTATATTACAATTTTCACAAAATAATTGTTTAAATATACGGGAATACTCGTATATATTCATGTCTTCGTTCTGGTATCGAGGCAAAGCGCGGTGTTGAGTTCCGCCACTCAACACGCAAAGCATCCAGAATTCGGTGGAAAGTGGGGAACGGAGTGTCCTAACACTGGGCTGCGTCTGCCTGCCCTGCTCTGTGCGGGATACAGCGTGAAGCTGATTTATTTATTATACTTTTTGATTTAATTGCTTTACTGGAGGTGAGCCATTAAACCAAACACAATGTGTTCTAAAGTAGAGAATAGAGTGAAACAAAATAATTGATAAGATTGTATGATACATACGAAAAAATAATAAACATTTATCATGTTTAGAAGAAAGAAGTGATACAAAAGCCAGAGGCTTTTTAATTAACGTAGACTGGTTCTCTTAGATAGTAGTCCGAAAACGTTGCTATTCCTTTATTATGCTACTAAAGAAATATACAGGTCAAAGGATACATCCTTATTGCAAATTAAAAGGAATTTCGGTATATCAAGTACACTATGAAACTAACCATTTTTGTTGTTTTACTGAGTGATATCGAATAAATTATTAATAATAATTAAATAAAAAAATATTACTCATAATTGTTATTCCACACTTCGAAGAAATTTCGACGTAGCTTGATGAGAACGTATGGCTTAATGGTCATAGCGCTTGGACGGTTTACAAGAGACACGGGTTCATATCCCGCTACGTTCAAATTTTACATGTTTTCTTGAAGTAGAAAGAAAAAATCTTTCTTAAATATATTAACATGTCGTAAAGCTGAGTAAGATATATTTATTAAATAGCTGACGTCACCACAGCTCGCCCCTTCATAACCTATACATAGTATGTATATGTGTATAAAACGTTTAGTTTCGCAGTGATAAATATATATTTGATATTGGAATGGATTTTGTTGTAATTGTTCCCTTACTTACCATGCTATGTGCGGGATACAGCGTGAAGCTATACAAAAGTAAAAAATTAAAAATAAATAAAATTAAATTAGCTTCACGCTGTATCCCGCACACAGCAGGGTAGGCAGAGGGAACCCAGTGTTAAGACACTCCGTTCCCCACTTTCTGCCAAATTCTGGAGGCATTGCGTGTTGAGTGGCAGAACTCAACGCCGCGTTTAACCTCGACACCAGAGCGAAGAAATGGAAATATAAATTTAAGTAAATATTTCATCTCCTCGAGTGGGGATCGAACCCACAACCAGTCGGTTTAGCAGTCACACCTCGTGCCGCTGCGCCACGACCGGCCTCAAATTTATACAAAAGTACACACTCAAAAATTTTATCCAAGCCACAAATAACAATAATCAACAGAATAATATATTATTAAATATACACGTGGGATCCACAGTGAACTTTACCGTAATTCACATTACAGTGAAAGGCAACTTCGATTGACTGCAAACATAAATGTATGATCCCCCCGGGAGCGGTATAGGCGTAGTGGTTTGAACATTTCAGCGTACAAATTTCCTGTACGATAAATTAAATTCTTATATATCCGCTTTGAGAAAATAACGAAGCCATTTTGGCATAACTTTTTTTTGTTTTTACACATTATAAGCAAAAAGATAATTATAATTATTGTTCAAATCAATCTCCACTTTCGACACATTTAAAACCCACACGTGGCAACAGAACTCAACACCATACCTTTGTCCAAGGCGATCAAAACATTTAATAAATACCCATATCATATAACCTTCTTTATTTACCGTCGTTAATATATTTCCCTAAAAGCGATTCGAACCCATTGCCATCGCTATGCTTTTATAGTTACAATTTATTATAATAAATTGACCTACAATCTATAAATAAACATTTTAACATCAAACAATAAGTTGGAAAGAAGAAAAACATAAAACTACGTTATAGCGTAATAAATAAATGGATTCATGAAGACGGATGTGGTTACCAAAGAAACTTTCTCCACATCCATCATATTTAAATTTGTTCTGCAAGAGGGAAACAAAAGAAATTTAACAGTAAAAGTACAGTGTCTTTTCTTACATTTTTAATACTGGCTTTTACATGTGACTTCACGTTCCCCCTTCTCGAATGGAAATAACTAAAACTAGTAAAACTTGTGAACTAAATAGTGGAACAGAACATTTACATTGGAAAGATTCAAGTGATTTTAGCCTATAGTTTTCCTTGATAAATTGACTACCTTTACAACAATTAAAAATGTTTCAATTCTTAGGATTAGCGCGCTCAACGAAACAAACCTTTCAGAGACTTAATTGTACATATTTCCACAATGTGTCTAAAGTTCACATAGGTTTCTGCTCATTTAGAGCAAGTATGGTACGACTGGAGGAATCAAAGTTTATCTAATTAAAAAAAAATTCAGCTTCGCGCTGTATCCCAAACACAGCAGGATAGGCAGAGGGAACCAAGTGTTAAAACACTCCGATCCCCACTTTCCGTCGAGTTTTGGAAGCGTTCCGGGTTGAGTGGCGGAATTCGACGCCGCGCTTTGCATCAACTCGTAGAAATGAAAATATAAATATAAATAAATATTTCATATCCTCGAGTGTGGATCGAACCCACAACCAGTCGATTTTACAATCAGGCAAGGGCTAATCGAAATATTATTTATTCAAAACTAATAAAAGCTCGTATAGCTGTTCTAAATATTTTTTTCACAGCATCTGCTATCAGTAGATATACTTGGGGCAAATCAAACTTATTGTGAATGGTGTATGTAGGTTATAAATTGTACTCTCATATGAGAAATATAAAAATACCGAGGAGTTTTCTTTGCCTATCTTATCTTAAAAAAAAATACTAAAACATAAAAGAAAAACGATTCCGCAAAACAAATCAAATAACAGATATACTTAATGCCAACATAAAAAATAAAAGTCAACGACGGAGGGCAATCGGGACGCTTTACATAAAACGCTGCGAGGTCAGTGGTGGCAGGGAATTGGGTCAATGCGATACCAATAGCGGTCGAAAGGAGGGTATTAATTGAAAAACCTTATTCAATTGGACACGGCCCCGCATCTTTCCGAGCTTATAGGTTTAAACATCCAATATAAATGAGAATCCGTGTGTAATCAGTATTTCTAAAACTTCTCATTTGGACTTATGGCGTCATAAATGAAATTAATTTTATATATCCATATAGTACGCGGGGTTGAGTTCCACCACTGAACACGCAATGTCTTCAGAATTCGGAGGAAAGTGAAGAACGGAATTGTCTTAATGAAAACGGAATGTCTTAACACTAGGTTTTTTTCCCCTCTTCTTATCCTGCTATGTGCGGGATACGGTGTTAAGCTAAAAAATAAGTAAGTATATTTTGTTGATTAATGTACTGTAGAATTATATGTTGGAAATCTAGTTAACTTTGGATGAACTTCGTCACATAAACTTATTAAACTAGATCATAATTGGTAAAAGGCTTTAGACCTGGAAGAGGGTGTATGGATCAGATCTTTTCCCTCCGCATGATCACGGAAAAATTTTTGGACGTTAAAAAAGTTTCTGTGCTTTTATGGACTTGGAAAAGGCGTTTGACAGAGTTGTAAGAGCGAAATTATGGGAGGTACTACCCCGGTACAATGTGAGCGGACCCTTGCTGCAAGCTGTAAAGTCTCTTTACAGAGATCACTCAGCCTGCGTGCGAGTAGGAGCTGGCATGTCGCCCTGGTTTGACATCCGATCGAGTGTTAAACAAGGTTGCGCCATGGTAGCTTGGTTGTTCAATTTGTATTTGGGTAGCTGTCTCCAAGGAGTAAAACAAAGTGAAATGGGAGTGAAAGTAGGTGGCTTGAATGTGAATTGCCTGCTGTACGCAGATGATGCAGTGCTTATTGCATCATCAGAATGCGAGTTGCAGGCATTGGTCACCACTCTGAAAGAAGGGTGTGAATATAATGGTCTAAGCCTCAATGTGAATAAGACAAAGGTTCTGATTTTTGAAAGAGATGAAGAAAGGACGGAATGCAAGATCAGTGTAAATGGTAAGATATTAGAATAAGTGAATGAAGTGGTATATTTGGGAAGTATGTTCAGTAGAGATGGAAGATAAGAGATGGATGTGGAAAGGCGTATTGCTGCCGGTAACAGGGTGAACGGAGCCTTGGCTGCATTGATAAGACGGCGAAACATCAGCACAGCTGCGCGTTTGGCCGTACACAATCCAGTGTTGGTACCGTCGCCGTTATACGGCAGCGAAACATGGGTATTACAGAAAAAGAATGAAAGAAAGATGAATGCCGTGGAGATGCGATCTCTTCGTAGGATATGCGGAGTCAGTTTAGCTGATCGAATCCGCAATGAAGAGATACACAGAATGGCAGGTACTAGCGAGGATGTCACGGTGAGAATGAAGAAGAACGTGCTCAGCTGGTTTGGGCACGTCGAACGAATGAGTGATGAAAGAATGGCAAAAAAGATTTATGATGGAAAAGTGAGCGGTAAGAGAGGTAGGGGGAGACCTCGGTTGACCTTCGAAAACACAGTATCAAAGATACTGGAGGAAGGTCACGTAAAAAGCATGAGGACCCCCCGAAGGGCATGTATGAAGAGGTTGATGACAGTGGACGAGGCGAAAGAGGTATGTAGAGACCGTAGCGTTTGGCGCTCCGTTCTCTCTGACTACTCCGCTAGGGATAAAGCGTGAAGCTAAGTTAAGTTAAGTTTATGATTGGTAAATAATTAAGGCTTTCGTTTTGGGTTATTTATGATAGAATATAATTTTCACAAACGTTTTTGACCCAATTATGACAGATAATACTTCAATCAAAAAAAAATAAGGTAAAATATTGGCCTATATGAACAAGCTTCAGTTTGAAAAAAAAATCAACAAACCTCAATCTGAAAAAAAAAAAATCTCCAATCAACTTGACCAGGTTCTAGTTCCAAACGAATCAGAACTCTAATCATTAATTAGAGACTCAATGGTTTGATCGAGTAGTGTGATCATTAATATCCCTTACGGATACGTCAATAATGGGTATTACAAATAGCTCTAAAACCGCAATAGGATAGCTGAGAGCTGAACAATATACCGTTGTCGGCCAATCGTGGCCGCAATCAATCACGTTTCAATTGATAGACCATCTATACTATTAGCAGACCAAATTGAAGTTTCTGGATTATTTCTTGTTGGTTTCTTGCATATGTTAAATATGGTGGTGTAGTCTCGAATTTAGGCGGAAAGTGGAGATCTGAGAGACAGACCAGCTCTTCTCAGTAGTACTGCCTTCCGAGCCGAGGAAGCTTCCTGTAGGACTGACACTACTGACATTTCTACGTAACTGAATCGTCAGATTCAAAAGTGCTTGTGAGTATCTTGACACTCTCTACCTATCCTCCTATACGGGAAAATACATACAACTATGAGTAATCAGATAAATAGTGTGACATTGGGTATATTAAAAGAAATCATAATTTCTTTATTCGTTATTATTTTCGTTTTCAATCGTACTATTCATATTTAGTCTAATGCTTCATTCATTCATTGTAACGCAGCGAGATATTGCACTTAGCACGCAAAGTGTCCAGAATTCAACGGAAAGTAGAAAAGGGAAGTGTCTTTATGAGGGTATTAACAAGCTCTTTGATTTTCACGATTATTACACATTTTAAATGAAACTATTTGAAACGGATTAATCGCGTATATTTAAGTACATTAATTATACGTTTTTGGAAACCCGACGTATCGAACACTTTGCAGTAGTCCGTGGTCACTGGTAGACTGAGGTGGCATTCCTCTGTCAGTTGACATAATTGTTATATCAAACTACCGCCAACGATTTCAAAATGTATAATCTTAAATATACACGATTAATCCGGTTAAAATAGTTTTATTTAAAAAGAGAATATTAACATTAGGTTCCCAGATTCTCTATACAAAGTTAAATTAAAAAAATCTAAAGACCCACATAGACACGATTTAACTATCTAAAGATTCACACAGATCATTTAACTAAGTAACTAACTACACAAAACAGCATAAAAAAATGCAATGTTTTTTAATTGTAAAAAACAAGTTAAACAAACACTGGCTGCACTGTTTGCGATGTTAGTTACCAAATCCCATAAGTTTCGTACTAACGACCAATCCTACTTCGAGAGTGGGGTTGCCAGTTTTGCGGCAGCTATGACTATGAACAAAGTAATATGCAGTTTGCATGCTCCCGAGCAATACACGTAACAAACGATTCTAGCTATTTACTTCACTTTTAGTGTACCTAGTTCATAAGCATCAAAGTTTATGAGTGTTGTATATTGGATAACTTAGGTTAATTAAGCATAATGTTATTATTTTTATCAGCTTCACGCTGTATCCCGCACACAGCAGGGTAGACAGAGGGAACCTAGTGTTAAGACACTACGTTTTTCCCCCACTTTCTGCCGAATTCTGGAGGCATTGTATGTTGAGTGGCAGAACTCAACGCCGCGCTTAACCTCGACACCAGAGCGGAGAAAAGGAAATATAAATTTAAGTAAATATTTCATCTCCTCGAATGGGGATCGAACCCACAATCAGTGGGTTTTACAGTCACAGTTCGTGCCGCTGCGCCACGTCTGGCCTCATGTTACAGTAATTTCGACGAAATGGCTCTTTGTCATAGTAATTTGGGATAAACAATAATTTATCTTAAATCTTGATGAGTAAAAGTTATATATACTTAACTATTCCACGTTCATATATTTCCTTAAATTTTTTAAATGTGTATATTTAAATAATAAAGCCATTTGTGTTCATTTTAATTTATTACATCTAAAAATACCACAAATAAATGAAACCTAATGATAAATTACATCATTCTCCACATTTCGCTTTTATTGGTATATTTAAGAGACTGAGAAATTGCAATATAGTCGTAAAAAAATTTAGTATTGTATCCTATTATATCATAAAAAAGATAATACATATTTATATAACAACAGAAGCCAGGTCCTACATAGAAATATAGCAATATTCCAACGTTATATATTTTCCAATCCCCAAGGCTTTCAGGGAAGTTAGCGGAGGCGGATCGCGGTCTTAGAGTCTCAGAGCTGACGCCTTGTTAAAGTTCGATCGAGTCGAAACTTTATAAAACTAAAACTATGTCTAGATAGTTTGTGAGGAAAGGAAGGGAAGTTCTGTACATTATATATGAATATAAGGTAAAAAAGATAAATTATTAATTTAATTTTAAAGTAGTGAACTTATGACGCCTGCAATAGTAAGTTGTTCTAATATCTTAAAAGAATGTATCTAGATTTGGTTAAAAGAGTTATATTTGCGCTAAAAAGTCTTAAAATATTAATGTTTTTGTTATTAATATCTAACTTTTTTCAGCTTCACGCTGTATCCCGCATATAGCAGGGTAGACAGAGGGAGCCTATTAAGACACTCTTCGCCGAATTCTGGAGGTATTGCGTGTGGAGCGGCGGAAGTCAACGCCGCGCTGTGCCTCGACACCAGATCGAAGTAATTAAAATATTAAAAATGTCATTATCTCGATCCGGAATCGCTACGACTTGCCTCTGATTTATATTTTGCAGAAACGCAAGAAAATTCTGTTGTAATTCAATGTCCACTCTCATGGAATACTTCTATTGACTTGAATCTTGCAAACGTATGTACGAGGTGAGTTCAAAAAGTATCGCGAATTTTGAATTTTCGCGGGCTACGTATATTAGAATTTCGATTTTTTTGTGACGTTATGTTGGTACATATGTCTCTCTCTTATGCTGACAAGTTCGTCCATTTTGAATGTTCAGTTAATTGTAGACAGCTGATTTGCTTGAACGTGTTTTGATTCGTCTTCGATTTTTACCTATTCAAAAAAATGGAACAAAGAACCTGTATCAAATTTTGTGTGAAAACGAGATTAAGTGCGCGGATGCATTCCGAATGTTGACTGTGGCATACGGAGAAGCTACTTTGGACAAAATAACGTTTATCGGTGGTACAAAATGTTTTCACAAGGCCGAGAAGACAAAGAGAGTGCTGGACGCCCGAGCACTTCAACAATAGACGAAAAAATTGATGAAGTGAAGTAAATGGTATTGGCCAATCGTCGAATCACCGTTAGAGAAATTGCCGAGGACCTAGGCATATCGATTGGCTCGTGCCATTCGATTTTATTCGATAATTTGGGCATGAGACGGGTCGCCGCAAAATTCGTTCCAAAATTGCTCTATTATATTTATTACACTAATGATACCGCAGCCACCGTATTCTCCAGATCTGGCCCCCTGTGACTTTTTCTTCTTCCCGAAACTGAAGAGGCCCATGAAAGGAGTCCATTTTTTTGAATAGGTAAAAATCGAAGACGAACCAAAACCCGTGCAAGCAAACCAGCTGTCAAATGTCAATTAACTGAACATTCAAAACGGCCGAACTTGTCAGCATAAGTGAGAGACATGTACCAACATAACGTCACAAAAAAATCGAAATTAGAATATACGTAACCCCTGAAAATTCAAAATTCGCGATACTTTTTGAACACACTACGTATACAAAAAGTGCACATTCACTATATAACACGGAAACATTTATTTTATCTATTTGTAAATTAACTAATGAGTACGTATTTTTTTAACTTCTCGCACATAGCAGGGTAGGCCGAGGGTACTTGGGAACCTAGTATTAAACTCTCCGTTCCCATTAAGACACTTTCGTTCCCCACTTTCCCCATTTTTTGACATTATAAGAAAGAGAAATACATCAAATCTCAAAATAAAGAAACAAAAGGGGCCTACGCCATTTTAATTCAATATTTCGAATGAAAATTGAAGTTCCTACAGTGGCTGATTGAGTTTTCCCTCCCGAGATCATCGAATTACCGCCCGTTGCCGTTCCGCTGAACTAACATTAACATGCTATACTGTCTTCAGTGTTATGTGGAACTTTCTTCATCTATTATTTCTTTTCAACCAACAGAAATGTAGTTGAGAAACTTTGGATTAACTTTTGAAACAAAAGTAATTTCTAACATTTGATTTGGACTCTTGTGAAAAAATTTATTTTCAACTTGAATTGTTTAGTGTGTTTGGTGGTTTTTATATAATTATTAGATGTTTTTAAGCTAAATGGGACACTAGCAGTTAAACCATTAAACATATAACAATATATGTACATACATACTTGCATTTAATTATTACATATGTACATATTCAGCTATGAGTAGAGACTGCGTGAAATGGTGGGAAATGACTACCTAGTAGTATGTCTACGCCGAATTACAGTACGATCGACGAGTCGTGGCGTGCATAAGCCTTTGTTCATTGTTCATATTGGAAATCATCATCAATAGGAATAAAAATCACACACTACTACAGAGCAGCCACGACTCGTCGATCATCCTGTACAATTCTGAAACCAAAAAAAAGCTTCTTATGACCAAACGAAATAAAAAGATCATAATAATAAACGATTATTACTATAAGTGTGAGGCGATGTGAGGCCGGTCGTGGCGCAGCGGCACGAGGTGTGATTGCAAAACCGACTGGTTGTGGGTTCGATCCCCACTCGAGGAGATGAAATATTTACTTAAATTTATATTTCCATTTCTTCGCTCTGGTGTCGAGGTTAAGCGCGGCGTTGAGTTCTGCCACTCAACACGCAATGCCTCCAGAATTCGGCAGAAAGTGGGGAACGGAGTGTCTTAACACTAGGTTCCCTCTGCCTACCCTGCTGTGTGCGGGATACAGCGTGAAGCTATTTCAATTTAATTTTAAAATCATTATTAATTTTCTTAATAAAAAGTGGATCAGAAACATCACACATTAAGTTAATTAAAACGTACGTGTATCTTACAATGGCAGCCAGCTGATAGACGGGGGGACCGTTAATAACGAGTACGACGTGCTTCCATTACGGAATACGCTGTGACGTTTTTAAGTATTCAATGGCGAAAGCTTATTATCATTCTGCCTTATAAACTTAGTGTAGTTTCATACTTATTTAGAAAATGTATAAAATTTTTAACGTAGCGGAATTCGAACCCACACCTCCTGGAAACCAAACAAGAGGCGCGGGTTCGAGTCCCGCTACGTTCAAATTTTTATAAGTACGTTTTCTAAATAAATATTTTTTTTGCTAAGTGTGGAATAACACTTTAAAAATGTTAAAAATATTTAGTTTAGTTTATTTGTAGAAGATATAAATATCTATATATAATTCTTTTATATACTGATAACCAGTGATTTTTACTTTTATAAATAACTAATGCACATACAATATATTTTAGGAAAAATTATTAGTTAAAAATTATTAAGTCAATTTTATCTATTCTGATTGAAATTCTTGTTAAAAGCTATTTAATAAGACTGCACGTTCTCTTTTTGCTAAAACTAAATGGTGTCTCCTAATTTTCGTTTTTTTTTTCCCCAATTTTTCTTTACTTTTTTACATCTGGACCAAAGAGAAAATATAAACAAACGAAGCCTCGCCTCCAGTTTACCGAAAATTATGTTTATTTGTAAATCTAATTATTTTTCAAATTGAAAATACGAAAATATTTTATAATTCTACACCTAATTTGTGATCGAATTCACAACTTTTCTCAATATACCTATATATTGAGACACATAATTAATACTACACAGTGGCGTAGCTGGGGGGGTGCGAGCGGTGCAGTCGCACCGGGCATCAAAACGAAAGGGGCATCAAAGTCTACGATCAATTCTTCTAATTTTTTTTCAATCAAGAATCAAGAAATGTACAAGAAAAATAAGTGAATGAAAATGAAAAATACAATCTCGCTATCATGTCAATTGAACATGAACTGGTCGATACTATTGATTTTGAAAATGTGATTAATGACTTTGCTAGTCAAAAAGCGCGTAATGTCCGTTTTAAATTTTTGCAATATTTTTTACCAAAATCTAATGTTATAACTTATAACTTAACTTAGCTTCACGCTTTATCCCTAGCGAGGTAGTCAGAGAGAACGGAACGCCAAACGCCGTAGCGAGACCGTAGTCTCAACATACCTCTTTCGCCTTGTCCACTGTTATCAACCTCTTCATACATGCCCTCCGGGGAGTCCTCATGCTTTTTATATGACTTTCCTCCAGTATCTTTGATACTGTGTTTTCGAAGGTCAACCGAGGTCTCCCTCTATCTCTCTTACCACTCACTTGTCCATCATAAATCTTTTTTGCCCTTTCATCACTCATTCGTTCGACGTGCCCAAACCAGCTGAGCGTGTTCTTCTTCATTCTCACCGTGACATCCTCGCTAATACCTGCCATTCTGTGTATCGCTTCATTACGGATTCAATCGGCTAAGCTGACTCCGCATATCCTACGAAGAGATTCTCCACGGCATTCATCTTTCTTTCATTCTTCTTCTGTAATACCCACGTTTTGCTGTCGTTTAACAGCGTCGGTACCAACACTGCATTGTGTATGGCCAAACGCGCAGGTGTGCTGACGTTTCGCCGTCACATCAATGCAGCTAAGGCTCCATTAACCCTGTTACCGGCAGCAATACGCCTTTCCACATCCATCCCGTATTTTCCATCTCTACTGAACAATCTTCCCAAATATACCACTTCATTCACCTATTCTAATATTTTACCATTTACACTGATTTTGCGTCCGTTCTTCATTTCTTTCAAAAATGACCTTGAGATGAATTTCAGAACCTTTGTCTTATTCGCATGGAGGCTTAGACCATTATTTTCACATCCTTCTTTC
>JAAIXJ010000135.1:469411-531655 GCA_013403705.1 Heliconius hermathena
GCCACTTGACACACCAGCGAGGACGCACCGGTGCGCGTCGCCTTGGGAGGACGCCCTATTAGTGCACTTTTGCGAGTTGCACGTGGCAGAAGTGGCTCGTGGAACGTTGCAGCCCTCGAAGGGCTTCCATCTTGGACCCCCATTATAACTTATATATAGTTATTATAGTTTTGAAGCAATAAAAATATATATATCTACTCTACTGTGTTTTGAAATCCGAAATTACTTTGACCATATTAAAGGGCATCAAGTCCTAAGCCGCACCGGGCAGCAAATACCCTAGCTACGCCACTGATACTACACCAAAGGAGACTATTAGATATAAAATAAATAAATAAATTAGCTTCACGCTATATCACGCACGCAGCAGGGTAGGCAGAGGGAACCTAGTGTTAAGACGCTTCGTTCCTCGCTTTCTGCCGAATTCTGGAGGTATTGCGTGTTCAGTGGCAGAACTCAACGCCGCGCTTTGCCTTGACCCCAAAGCGAAAAAATGGAAATATAAATTTAGGTAAATATTTCATCTTCTCGAGTGGGGATCGAACCCACAACCAGTCGGTTTTACAGTCACACTTTGTGCCGCTGCGCCACGACTGGCCTCATTAGATATAATTCGGCAAAATTGAAACGATCCAGAAGTAGACACGCTCTAACACTTCCATTTAATCAATAGACGATTGAATCTGCACTACTTTGTTCCTAATTATGCTTCCGTAATTCATTTTCGACTAAAAGATTTGGTTTCACTCTTGTGAAAATTATAATTCTCTTTGAAGTTCACCTAAACTTTATAGGTAGGAAATATATTTTTATTATTGTGTTCCAACTATAAAAATTAACTTCGCACTGTATCCTCTGCACAGGAAGGAAGGCAGAGGGAACCTAGCGTTGAGACACTCCGTTCCCCATTTTCTGCCGAGTTCTGGAGGTATCGCGTGTTGAATGCCGAAACTCAACGCAGCGCTTTGCTTCGGCACCAGAGCGAAGAAATGAAAATATTAAATATTTAATTTCCTCGAGTGAGAATCAAACCCACAACCTGTCGCGTTTACAGCCACATTGTGTGCACTTACGTCACGACTGACTCCCTGATCCAAATCCCAGGTATGTTGATATTTCGCTGTCTCATCAATGTTAAGTCAGCGTTAATTCTGTTAACGGCAGCAAATGTCTATTTACAGCCACTGTATAGTTTTCGTCTTTACTAAGCATATTTCCCAAATATAATATATGAACAAAGAGGTATATCAGATCGTTAATGTCATCCACGATGTAAAATCTTTATTTATAGAAGATAGAGTTATTTCCTTAGATCAGTGGATCGCAACCAGTGGTCCTTGGACCATCAGTGGTCCGCAGCAGCCGAAATATATATTATAAATATATTATCATAAATTTAGCGGGCGGTGAGACATTGATCACCGAGCAATAGGTGAAAAGAGTGCGGATGGTCCCGAAGGGACCCGGCGGCTCAGTAAAAATGATAAGTAAATTGTGTTGACGTTCAAATATATTAAAAAACTTTAAAATACGCTCATTCATAGATTTTTATTATTGTCTCAAGAATCTAGAAATCACATTA
Source organism: Heliconius hermathena (assembly GCA_013403705.1). Classification (NCBI taxonomy): domain Eukaryota; kingdom Metazoa; phylum Arthropoda; class Insecta; order Lepidoptera; family Nymphalidae; genus Heliconius; species Heliconius hermathena. The sequence goes on from JAAIXJ010000135.1 coordinate 470,994, forward strand.
ATGCAAAATTACAGAAGCTTTGCCTAAAATATTATGTATTTCTTTTTATGTAAGTTCCCATTGAGCTTTAAATAAGTGTCAGTTTGATTATTACAGTTTATTTTCATACCCACATTGTGGTCCCTGCTAATAAGAATGGTATAAAACCTTCTTGGTCCTCGATCAAGTAAAGATTGGGAACACCTGCATTAAATAATTATCAATTTTATTAACCTTTATTTTTTGAAACAAACAAAAACCAGAATCGTTAAATTTCGAAAAAACTCTCTTTATCTAAATAAGCTAAGTAATACAAACAAATACATTATAGCTAGTAGTAGTATAACCTATAATTACATATAGGATTCCTACAGTAATGCACTGTATTATCTATATATATAAAAGGACTTGTGCTGACTGACTGAGGTAAGACGCACGCAGAGCCGTAACCGCTGATGGTAGAAACGTGAAATTTGAGCAGATGTTTATTTTCATATTCTGGACATCCACTAAGAAGGGAATTTGAAAAATTTTAACCCTAAAGGGATGAAATAGGGGTTGAAAGTTTGTATGGAAAAAAAAAAATAATCTGTACCGATATCGTTTTAAGAACCGTTTAGAGTTTTAGATACCGGTTTTTAAGAATTCACCCCCTAAGGGTTCAAATAAGGAGTTGAAAGTTTATATGGAAAAATCTTTAAATTGCCACCGATTTTTATAAAAATTTAAATTCAGACTGTTAAAAATATTTTATTGAACACGTGTTTCGTGGTTTTTTTAGAATTCACTCCTAATAAGCGGGCGAAGCCGCGCGCGCCCTCTAGTAGGGTATAACAGTGGGAGGCGTCCATTAGTTACGCACAGTGGAGTTTCAGCTTAAAACGTATTTACTTTACAACTTAGGTATTACTTTCTGGGATTTCATATAAAACTAGCACACCCACGTTTCACTTAGGTTTCTACCATTTTAATATCTCGAAAAATAAAAAAAATACTAGTGTTTCAATGTACTAATAGCACACCCACACTTAGTCAGAAATTATTTTTATTTTTTTTTAGCGCCACGCTATATCGCACTCAGCAGTATAAGCAGGGGGAACCTAGTTTCAAGACACTCCGTTCCCCAATTTCATTGTGAGTTGAGTGGCGGAACTCAACACACTTTCAGCCCCTACACCACAACTGACATTTCGTTTCTCATTTTTACTCTTTTCATTTTATTCAAACATAAAAAATATATACAGTATTGTAAAAATTATTTAGTAATTGATATACATAATACATTCCTAAATCCTGAATCTACTGCCATTGATTCGTATCAACAGACAATAAATTAATAGAGTCATAATGACGTTACCAATTTTTCCACGTAATGTCATCCAAAACAAACGCACATGCTAAATGGCAGCGCAATAAATAAAGTGTAGGTTCAAGTTTAATTTACAAGATTTAATTACAGACAGCAAAATTAAAAAAAAACATTTCCATAAATAGAAGACCGGAAGATTTTTTATTGATCTTTAATATTCCATGAATCTATCAATCAAATCAGCCTATTCGGGTCCACTATTGGACACGGGCCTCCACTCCCTAGTAGATGAGATAGAGTCAAAATGCAAAAACATGTAAAAACCTAAATGTCAATTTAATTTTCAACTAAGCAGTAGTGCTCAGAAAATAAACAAGCATATTTATTTAGCTCTCGGAAAAACTCTGGCTTTAGAGGTTTCGAGCTAAATTACTAAGTGCTTTTACTTCAGTATAATATTATTCCTGATGGAAAAAAAGTCACACATTTTTACATTTCATTTTACAACTTGCAGCGTGCATGGAGTTGTTCCAACGTCATTGGCGAAGTGATTTGTGCTCAACTGGCACGCTCTGCAGCCATAACTAAAGTACTGGAAGTAAACTGAACATATAGTCATAGCGTTTTGAGAGACTTGACCTGGTATTACTTGGTGTTCGTCGAGAAAATAACTCCATTTACAAAATATAATGTTACAGTGTAGAATTTTAATATATATAAAATCATATTTTATGTATATCGATTCAAACCCACAACCACCAGAAATGAAAAGAAATAATTCAAATTAACTTAATCACATACGTTATAAATACTACTACTATTTTAAAATCCAAGCTAAATTTAGCTACAAAAACTTTTAGTTAGGCAACATCAATAAACGTCCGCCATTTTGTCCAATGTCGGATCAATACGAGACTTCATTTCCGTAATGCACTGAATGACCTTATCTGGATATGCTATAAATATTCACTAGGCTTTTACGTTTCAGAATATTTTTGACTTTTCTATTAGTATTTAGTAAGATTTTCTGAACATAAATAAGTAAGGCAGCAAACTCGAAGTACGAACGAGACTAAGATTAAATAAGAAGTTTCCTTTCCTGCATTTGACTTCAAAAATTAGGTTTTTTTTTAATTTTGTCTCTACGTTAATGTTGCCCGTATATATTTCTTATTACGACATTTCTTTCTGATATCTAAAAATTGAGGCTTTTTCATACAATGACAACATGTAAAACAATGTTAAGTCCCAATGATTGAAAGGCGTCTAAGCTCTGAAGAAGCTAAAATGGACGCTTAATGTTGCAATAAATGAGATATCTAATCTTATATCTTTCTCTTCTATCTTTATTTCTTCAACATCTCGATGCTTAAAAAATTGTTTTTTTTACAATAACCATATCTCTGAACTTCTTTTACATAAATTTAACAAAATTAATTAACATTTTAAACATAATGATGTAAACCTAAAACCTGAAAATGTAAATCTAAAATCTATTACTCACGTTCTCTTCAACGGTCTTCTTTATCTTGGCGCTGGCCTCGCTTACTTTAGCGCCGGCCTTGTTCACCGCCGAGTAGAGGAAGTTGCCGAGCGACTTGGCGCCGGCCACCGCTTTTGTGGTCACTGCCAAGCCAAAAAATGTGCTTAGCTAGGATTGGATATATTTCAACAAAACTTTGTTGAAATGTTGTATTAGAAATATTAAAACTTTGTTAAAAATATGGCTAAGTATTTTTCTGAAAGGTAAATTTGTACTACTAGGATTGGCCAAGTATCGTTTTGCACAAACATTACATTACAATCATTAAGATTTGTTGTATTTAAATGAACTCAGGCCTTGTTGACGGTCGTGTAGGGGTAATTGATGAGCGAATTTCCGAACATGGCGTAAAAGACCAAGAGAAATCGGCTACATTATGAATAGAAAAAAATTGCCAAGTATTGTTTTCTTCCCGACTGTTAAGAAAGGGTTATGTTTTTAGCGCGTATCTTGTATGTATGTATGTATGTATGTAATATTCTTTATTACCTCATATCTCCAGAACCACTGAACATATTTACATAATTGAGGTATCGTTAGATTTGTATTAGCAGCCCACATGTTCTTAGATAGGTGACGTAAAAAAACAATTATGACGCCATTGGACTTAGTGAAAAAAAATCGTTTCGAATACCACAATATGGGTATCAAATTCAAGAGCTCAATACGAAGATTTCAAAAAGGTATAACACGATTATCATTACCATGACAAATCCTAACAAAAAAGTGAAAAATAAAAAAATATTTATAAAGACAAAAACCCCGACTGCATAACACTAAAAAGAAAATAAACAAGCCCAATAGTTTATTAGGATTAACAGTCGGGACCTATAAGTAATTCTTCAATCAATAAAATCTTTACCAGGAACCCTGCACAATTTAAACAGATCCCGACTGTTAATCCTAAACAACTATTGGGCTTGTTTATTTTCTTTTTAGTTTTATGCAGTCGGGGTTTTTGTTTTTATAAATATTTTTTTTTTGAAAATTTATTATATTAAATAAAATAAAAAATAATTTAATTATTACAAGTAAATCGTTTTAAGAGAATACTTATTAGTATCATTGAATGCACACAATCTTGTACAGACGGTACAATATTACAGTTTCCAAGTCCGTTAATTTTTACGGTAGATACAGTTACAAAATGCATTTCAAGTCATTACTCCAGGAATACAATATTTAAATCAGTGTTTAGAATGAAAATAAATAAATCAAATAAATCAGCTTCACACTGTATCCTGCACACTGCAGGGTAAGCAGAGGGAACCTAGTGTTAAGACACTCCGTTCCCCACTTTCTACCGAAGAATGAAAATAGTTCTGCCTAAACTAATATTACACGAAAATATTTTATCTATGCACCATAAATATCTTCAAAAAAATGAGAATAAAAAAAAAATTGAAGTAATTGAACTTCACATTTAAATAAATAACACAAAGAACCATTGTACATTATACAATATATCCATATATTGTATTATAGCATAATCTTATTAAGCGCACGACAATATAGAAAAATTAAATTGCAAACGAGTAAAACCTATAGTAAGTATAAAATACTGAAAAGGCATTTATATAATATATATATAGAATCGCCGAATTTTGTTCATCTTTTTTTTAATTTAACTGATGCTCGTGGATTCAAATTTAAGAAAAAAAGAACAGTTTCACGCTGTATCACGTATTATATATAATAGGATAGGCAGAATTAATAATAGTGTTAAGACACTCTGTTCCCGAGTTGCCGTATTTTTCGAGGTATTGCGTGTTGAGTGGCGGAACTCAACATCGGGGCTTTGCCTTGGTGCCAGAGCAAAGAAATGAAAATATTAGTAAATAATTCATTCCTCCAAGTGGAGATCGAACCCACAACCGTCGCGATACAGTCAAACCCACATGCCCCTGCGTCAGGAAGGTCTCTGTGGATTCAAATTCTTTAAAACTATTCGAATATGTGAGCCGAGGAACGGCTCAGTTAGACAAAAGAAAGGAGTTGAGTTCCTCCACTCAATGCCTCAGATATTGCTTTGAGCTAGAAAATATCTATATATAAGGTAATAAATCTTGGGTATCGTATAAAATTAATCGACGAATGTTGAAGACGAATGACTTGACTCTCCTCTCAAAACTCAATTTGCATGTCTAACAAGATGATAAATCACAAACAAAAAAATGGCAGAAAAAATAAAAAAATCATTAATAACAAAAGGAAACTTCATAACACAAAATTTATATAAATGTAAATGTTCTATAAACCAATTTAATATCACAATGCCAAGTTTGGCACTAAGCCACAGCCATTGAGGAATGGCCAAGTATAAAATATCCATTATGAAGCTAACTATCAAATATAATGTCTTGGCCGTAAAGTTAATGAAAGCAAACTTGGCACAATTCCTGGCAAGATATATGTAGAAGCTCAGACAATCTTCGTCATATTATAGAGTAATTTGTTTATTATGGATGTAGTACCCATAAATGGTTTTTCTTAAAATGAAGACGCATATTTACGAAAAAATTATGAGTGAAGTTTATAAAATATGGGATATATTTATATATTTAGAGCGATCGTGTAGTTTTTAAAAATATTAGTTCAGATTCGGGCTAAGAATACATTTACAATATTGCTATTTTCTCATTAACATGTACAGCCGACGAGCCAAATTTGGCGGAAACCGGTCTACAAGAAACATCCTTAACGTTTAGATTATTTTGTGAATAAAGAAAATATGGATAATTTTGCGAATTAAAAGATGTATGTTAAAATTTCTATTGATAGCATTGTTCTACAAAGTTTCTATGAAGTTTTGATTTGTTTATGACTGTAAAAGACCACCACCAAATACTAAATATTTAATAAAGTTCACTTTCATATTTTTTTGTTTCTAAGAAAAAAAATACTTTTAAAATACATTAACTCTAAAAGCAAGTCTATAAACAATCTTAAAAAGCGTACATCTCATCTTTTTTGGGTATCTACTATGTCACAATATTCTGTAAAACATTTTTTAGGAAAATATCACCTTTTGTAGGCGTAAGAAAAAGAAAAAGGTCGCCATCACGCACGAGAAATGCTCTATTCAAAAACAGACGGATGGGAGAACGACGTGATTTTTTGCTATTATAAGAGCGTAAGATATTGTTGAGTAAGTGAAATTTAAATATTTGTTTAATATATACTTTTTTTTTAGTAAATTACCTGAAAAATACTGGCAGTAGAAATTAAATTTTAGCGCCTTCGTTGTAGGCGAGTAGGTACGCCACAATAAGATCTTTAGTTTTCATGATTTTTAAATATTTTAATTGGAACAATTTTAGCCGCAGCACTTTACAATAGTTTAAATAACGGAAAGCTCGAAACGTCTGGTTTTGCACAATATATTTCCAAATAACAAAATATGTATACGCAATTAATCCAGATAAAATAAGTTAATTTAAAATGTGGACAAGTCTTAAATAACCTATTCAATGCAAAAGTTAGGAATTGGGATTTCGGAATAATAGTGCCCTCGAAAAGGTTATAGAAAATGCTAGAAAAGGTTCTGCTCCACGAATTTATATGAATTGACAAACCGGTAAATGACCAAAACGAAAAATTATCAATTGTAATTATTTTTGAGGCCAGCCGTGGCGCAGGGGCACAAAGTTTGACTGTAAATACGACTGGTTGTAGGTTCGATCCCCACTCGAGGAAATTAAATATTTATTTACATTTATATTTTCATTTCTTCGTTCTGGTGTCGAGGACAAGCGCGGCGTTGAGTTCCGCCACTCAACACGCAATGCCTCCAGAACTCGGCGAAAAGTGGGGAAAACGGAGTGTTTTAACACTAGATTCCCTCTGCCTACCCTGCTATGTGCGGAATACAACGTGAAGCTGATTTTCTGATATTTTTAATTATTTTTAATGGTGTCTTATTTATCCAAAATAAAAATTTAAATATATTACGTGAAATAAATATTTTTAAAAAATCCTAAGCTGTTTATTACAGAGCTACCGTATTACCAGCGGAAACGCCGCTCATTACTCTATTCCGCCGTCTCGACTGCTAAAGTGACTCTCAGGGAAAAATTCTTCATACCTACAAGCACTTTCAAGTCCACGACGACGAATTACAATTATATTTTTTTTAAGGCACTGTAGAGAAAATGGTTTCGACCGCGAAGGTTACAGGTTTTATCTTATTATTGGACTTTGCTAAATTTAATAGTAATAATACAAAAAATAAATGAGACAAACGACAATAAAAATGTTATCGTTTCACAGAATCATTGTATTATATTGTTAGTATTTTTTTTTTTTATGGAAAAGACAAGGCAAACGAGCGTTCGGGTCACCTGATGGTAAGTGATCACCGCCGCCCACGACCACGTGCAACACCAGAGGAGCTGCAGGTGCGTTGCCTGCCTGTAAGGTGGTTTGGGCTCCGGAGCCCGGCATTACCTGATGCGAAACGCAGTGGCATAAAGCCACTACTTCACGCCGGTTTTAAATGCCGGGGGTGGTAATGATCCGGTCGAGTCTGCCCATGCGTGTTGCCATTGCTGGCGACGTGACTCTACCACACGTACTTTAGTCGCCTCTTACGACACCACCAGTACCAGGATGATCCTATTCTAGGCCGGGATCACACGGCACAAAATAATATAGTATTAAATAATAGTGACTATATACATAAATATAGTTTTGGGTTCAACTTATAATTGGAAGAAACATTTATATACGTTAAATATTTTTATATTTCCACACTGCGGTGTTGGGTTGCGCTGTTCACCATTCTCTTTCTGCTTAACTAACATAATAAGGGAAGGGTGAGAATAAAAAAGATGCAAAAAGGACAAAATTAAATATCATTATCTTTTTCCTGTCCTGGAAGACCAGTTACCGTTAGTATGTATTGTATGTATGTTTATATATATATACAGTTTTTGTACAAATACCATGCGAAAGCAAAGCTAAAGAATTACAAATAAACTTACTATTAAATAAAAATAAAAATTACTAACACTCTTGCATATCTGGCACTTCGATGGCATCTACTGTGAACATTTTTTTATTCTGTTGACCTGGAAATGTGCACAACAAAAAAAATATAAAACACTAGCAACTACAAATTAAAAAAAATAAAAAATATATTGTATAATATATTATATTTTTTTAAAAATAATACACATTTAATTCTTCATATTACATATTTGATAAAGTTACCAATTGATGATAAGCAAAATAACTATTATTCTACACTATTCAAAAAAAGGCAAGCACTTGTGGGCATACCTAGAGATATTTTCCAACGGGGGCTTTAACTTTACTTTTGAACTGATTTTTTGTTTTTTTTTCTTAGTCTTATATCTGTGCTATTTATGAACAAAATGTTAAAAGTTTGGAATATTTAATTTAATAACGCATACATATTATATCTACATACAAGTATAATGCACTTATTTTTATTGATAAATTTTAAGAATTTTGTGAACTTTTATTTATCTATTTTTGACTCAATACATATATAGCTTTTAAAAAATTATATATGTATGTAATAGTCCCTCCTCCCTTTATACACCCCCAACTTATAATAATATCAACAAATAAACAATAATTGTTCTAAACACATTCTACTTCTACAAAATTACTTTCACTACACAATACTAAATAAAAAATAATTTTCAAGTAAACTACACATAAAAAAAAACTTACCATTTCCTACCCCAGCCGGTTGATCTTCAGTGGGAGTGCCGCCGGTCGACGCGGGCCTACTATCCGCTCCACCGGTGGCACTGTTAAAGAAATACGATAATAGGGAAATGCTAAACAAAACCTAAATCTATATATGTCAAAAAATATATATAAAAATTGTTAAATAAAAAAAATACAAAGAAAACCATTACCATTTTATTGTATATCATACGTCGAATGCTTATTAGTTATCTCAAAATTTTTGTAATTTCTTATGTTGCCTAACTGACCGAAGCGGAGCGTTGAGTTCTGCCACTCATCACCCAATGCCTCCAGAATTCGGCAGAAAGTGGGGAACGGAGTGTCTTAACACTAGGTTCCCTCTGCCTACCCTGCTGTGTGCGGGATACAGCGTGAAGCTGATTTGATTTGCCTAACTGACAATCAAAAGAGTTTAATAACATTTTCATTGACTTTTCAGAAACAGCAGTTTGTTAAATTTGATAATTTCCATTTGAGATTGCGATACTTTCGATTGATCTTAAAAATTTACTAAAGTTACTAAAATATCGTACATCACACGTTTGTTGCATACAAATTCCAATGATATAAGAATGCAAGAAGCCATTGCGACGAAAGGGCGTGGCTGTCCATTTTGAAAATTAAAAAACACGCTTAGAACACAATTTCTAAATGGAGGTTATACATACCACATATTATGGTATGTTCATAGCAAACATGTGAATACACAGATAAGACATCTATTGTAGATACATGTTAAATAGCCCTTATAAATTCAATATTATTCCTCATTTAAATAATGTTTATTTTAAAATTATCATTACTACAAATGTCAGTCCATTAATTTTTTTATTGATGTTAAAGAATTATGGCTTTTCTGTTATAATCTACTATACCAGATTTTTTATTTATTTTTTTATTACAATCAGCATTGATTTTTTTCTGTATTTATTTGTTTAATATTTATTAAATGTACAAATAAATTCGAATTGAATCCTGAATTCACAGAACATAACTATGAAACATTTTAATTTTGCAAGTGTAATTTATAAATTTAGTTAAATTTTTCATATTTTATATACCTACATAATAATGTGATACATTTATATATCTATGTTAGCAGAGAAAGGACTCTGTCTTTTACTTTTTGAATGAATTCAAATCATTCTATGTTAAATGATGGTTTCAACACACAATTTGTCTCACTGGAGCAAAGAAATGTAAATAATTCAAATTTTACAAAACATTTTTTTATATAAATCATACATAATCATTCTTCTTGTATTGTAATTTAATTAAACCTATTTAAACTAAATAAATAATAATTAAGAGAAAGTATGTATAACAGATAACAAATAGAACAATAGAAATATTTGAGCAATGCATAAAATAAAATTTTATGCTTTAAAATGTTAAGTAAGAATGTATTTATTTAAAAAAACTACAAGTTTATTTAATAATTATTATTTTTATATTATGCAATGCTCTTTTAGTAAATTATAGTAACATTAAATGCACCAAAATGATAAAAAATGGGGATTGAGCAGAATAAATGAGTTCACTATTCTGGTGTGAATGTCTATTACTTTATCTATATATTATTTCATTAAAATGAAATCAATTTTTTTTTAACTCTAATAGAATAATATAAACTATCAGTGTGTAATTATCAATTATCAAAAATGATTTAACACTACAGCTAAATGAGGTAAATTTAAAAAAAAAACATTTAATTTGAAGTTTAATTTTTTTTATCTATAATTATGATTATTGTAAATACTATATTTTAGAATTTTGGTCCATATTATAAAAAAAATCTTCTATATAGTAACATTTTTTTTTACCTTATTTCTTTCCATTTTATATGCCAATGTATAACAGTTATAAAATTGAATTAAGATTTTCATATAATAACAAAGTTAAAGAAGATTATGTAATATAGTGAAGAGAATTTTTTTGGGTGTGCCAATCAAGAGTCAGAATGCCAAATGTGCCATAAGCTGAGAAAATAATAAAATTTATGATAAAAAGCTTCAATTTAACACTATTTTAGTTTGCTAAAATAGATTTTTTGTGCTAGTTTTGTGAAAACAGACATTTTTTCTGAAGTTCAGAAGATAGTATAATAAAATTTTATTGGTATGCTATTTCTCATCCTGTTACATAACACTGAGTTAAAAATGAATACTACAACATTTAAGGTATATTGAGAATATTGATACTTTGAAAATATTGATACTTTGAATTTTAATAATCTGATTGGATTAGAAATGACACACCATATTTTTTTGAACAATTACATAAGCAAACTCATTGCTTCTGTCAACCCCTCGTACCTATTATACCTAGAGTTATCATCATCATCTTTAGTTTCGGGCTTGGGTTCTGCAATTTCAGCAGGTTCCAGAACTGGTTCAGTTGCTTCAGATGGAGCTGCCTCATTTTTTCTAAGTCCAGGAATTGGGATTCCTGATCCAAGCCATCCAGTCATCTGTGACTTGACATTTGTTATAAGATCAAGCTTGCTGCCACCTTTTGTTGGACTGTAAAAGAATATATATATTTAAAAAAAAAACTTATAGTCAATCATCATTTCATTTTCATTATAAATGATATTGGAATCAATCAACCCTTTGGAATATAGCCTTCTTGCAAGTTGGCAATGAGTCAGACTTTTAACACTTGACCTAAATATCATATTTTACATTACCTATGCTGGATCAATAAGTACCTATATTATGCAACAATCAGGTTCTATGGTGTACGAAATAATAGATAATGCGCCGTCTTTTGTTAAAACGTAAAATATCCAGCTACGCAACCCCGTAAATTCCTGTCACTTATTTGCCCATGAATCAAGAAAATGTACAAAAATTGAAACTACGAGAATAAGGACAAATAGAGCTAGTCTACGCTAAAATTTACATTCTAATTTTTAATATTTAGTGTAAACGCAAAGGAAAATGTTCTGAAAAGAAACATGTAAACAAAGAATATAAAAACCTTTGTTTTTCGCCCTCGGCCGTAGCTTCACCCGTCGCTTCCTTTGTGGGGGTGGGCACTTCTTCATCCTGGGGCTCGCCCTTAGCCGCTCCCATCCAAGAACTGACCTGGTTAGTAAGTCCTGAAAACATTTTCACAGCCACTAGCTAGCAACTACACGGTACACAGGCACTCGTCTTACTACGCTGCGACAGATCCGCACATGACACACGCCGACGCGTCTGCAAGGCACCCGTGGAAAGCGTGATCAGCTGAAAAACTAAATGGAACACCGCAATCGACCAGGAGGTTGGAGGAAGTTATCATTGCGCATGGAAACTTGCGCAGCTTGCGCTCTTTCGCAAATTATTTTGATGTATATATACTATATAGATACAGATGTATATGTATTACATATAACATATGTCAGGGTTGTGAATATTGCCTTATTTTATTAAAATGATATGAACGAAACCTTTTAAAATGTAACAAACAATGTTTAATCAAATATTTCTTGCATTATTTTTATAGTAATTATTATAAATAAATCAATGTTAGTTAATTTATTTAAATTATATCTTATAAGAATCCAATGCATGAAACGAAACAAGTGATTAATAAAGTTGAATGAGAACTTGAGAAGTGACCATAGACAATTTATTGATAAACTGACACCTGAACTGACAAAAACGTAAAAACTGTGACGTTTTCGTAGGAGATTTGTATTATCAGTTTTTTGTTTTTCCTGATGTGATTCAGAAATATTTACTATTTTTTCAATACCCAATGTAATGATTGGCGTCCTAGTGACTTAAATAACTTCTTATTTCGTTGTATAGCTGTGAGTGTGAATTTTATTGCTAAAATGACAGAGACGCGTCGTTCACAACTCCATCTGGGGAAATGTATTGAAGATTTGGACAAATTACACAATGTACTTGATTTAAAATCCAAAAGAGCCGCCATGTATGTATTCTCAATTTTTTATATGAATTTTGGCGAGGGCATACGAGATAATCATTAAATTGGTTGCAGGTTATGCAAAACGGCACAAAAGCTCTTCGAAACTGCCGAGGAGGCTCGAGAAAAGGGTGACGAAGAATATTCCTATGTACAATATATGAAATATCTTCGGATAGTGGCATTTATAAGCAAGGACAAGGATTATTTGAAAGACAAAACCTATTTCAATAATATGCTTGGCATAAAAAATCCAAACAAGGCATTAGATGCTGCTGAAAAATTAAAAAATAGCTTAATTATTAGGTAACATTCTTTAATGATTGTACTTCCCAATTCAATTTAATTTATAATTTATATTATATAGTATACAGACACAAATTTGTGTTCTAATTTGGTTTTCTAGATATAAGAAGGAAGAAGAACATCAGCGCTTACAAGATATAAAGGAACATGAATTAATGAAGAAGAAAATTGATGAGAATAGGAAGAAAGCAATGGAAACCACTACCATGTTTGAATCAGACCCTTTTGGACTTCCAGGTACAATATAATAATACATAAAAAAAATAGGCTTCAGGCATTAACAAGACTCCACTTTCTACCTGAATTTGTGATATTTCCTGTTGATTTGCATAAGTCAATCCTGTGCCAAAGTTTACTATTCAAAAATTAAATCTAAAAATATGATATAATAAAATACAGTACTTAAAATTATTTATATTGTTTGTTTTGTTGTGGTTATTAATTTATATCATAGAGCATGAATCAGACTTAATACATAATAAAAAAAGTAGATAGGATTGAAAATCAAAATTCAAATGCCCTAATAGTCCCCTACTGCTTCTAGTCAACTCTGGCAACATGATGGTTGGGGAATTGATTCCTCTGAAAGTATAAGTTATTTTCGTTTCATCGCTGTGGTAAAAAGACAAAGCATGGTCTTGAGTTCTGCCACTTAATATGTACAATCTGGAAAGCTGGTTCCTTTTTGGATTGGATTCCAGAAAGGCATTGAGCAAAAAACAACTACTTAAACCCTGTAAATTTTTTGTAGTATGGCAGTGTAAGTTAATAAATATGATTATGTAAAGAAGCCATGAATGTGCCCCATATTGATATTGAATGTACGGCAATTTAATTTTAAAATGCGCTATTGAGGCATAGTTAAGAAGTGTATAAAAGTTGTATAGTTCTTAACTGTGTCTAAAGTGCACAAAGTAGTTGTGGTTCAATTCTCACAGTATGTTATGTTTGAAAAGTTTTTATTTCCTTGCAATTTTTTTTTTCGGTTTAAAAAAAAAGCCTATATTCACTAATTTAAACAAATAATAAATAAATATACTTTATTATACAATAAAAAACAACATACAAATCAATAAAATTCTTATTACTATTACTGCATTTTTTTATATTTTACATTGTGGCTTCACATTGACAGAGTGACAGAGCAAATCTAATGGTAAATCAATCTGTTCCTCAAGTAAAATTGTCGAAAGATTACATGTTGATTGGCGATATTCACTGCCGTGCTTTGTCTTCCAAAGCATAGATGTGAAAATAATTTAATTATAATCATTTTTCTGAATGTAAATCAATCTCAAAACCAATATGCTTGCAGCCGCACACTATTCTACTAAAGTCATGACAGTCTCATTTTTACTTTTCTTTATTACAGAAACTTTTGATCATCAGTCTACAACCATTTTCTTCTTTTTTTTAGGTCCTGATGATGTGACAATCAAAAGTGAGCAGCTCTACACAATATTAAAGAGTGGTAAACTGAAAGTGATGATAATGGATGCAAGACCAGGCAAGGATTATATAGAGTCTCATATTAATCACCCAGCTTGTATCAGTGTGCCAGAGGAATGTATTTCGCCAGGGTAAGTGCCTTCTCGCTGTTGCCCGCAAATACCACAGTAGATTTCAATTGGAACCAATACAAATTAAAAAATCCTTTTGTGGAATAGTTCATTCATTGGCAAAAATAAAAACTACTTCCATGGATTAACATTCCATTGATTTGTGGTGCCAGTTCAACTTTTGTAACGTTAGGTCTTTTTTTACTGTGTATTCAGCACAATGGAAGGTAGGGGAACTACATGTTCAGTGGTAGAACTAAACGTTGCCACAACACCAGAGTGAAGAAATGAAAATATACATTTAAATAAATATTTCATTTTCTTAAGTGAGGACCTGCTAGCAGTCGCGTTTACAGTCAGTGAGCCCCTGCGCCACGACTGGCCTTCTGGTTTTTTAGTCTATTATTAAATATCCACATAACCTTTACAGACAATCAGCAAATGTTCTAGAAAACAACCTCCCATTACCATCAAAGCCAATATGGGCAGAAAGAGCCTCAATGGACCTGATAGTGATGTTGGACTGGAGCAGCACAGCTGTTATACCTGGGAAGACATTGCATTTGCTGAAGACTATTTTACTTAAGGTAAAATATAAAAATTTAGAGGAAAAAAAAATCTGTGATATTCTACATTTTTTAGAAAACACGAAAATATTTTCCCAAATATATTCCGCTACATTAAAACAAATTTCAGCACAATATAAATTCTCGGTAATAGAATTTGTACAAGCGGTCTAGCCAATTAAGCTATACTTTTTTTATTTACATGACATAAAAGTAATAAACAGCATTTATTCATACCAAATTGTCAATCTTTTATTAATATAAAAAGGTAAAAAAATAGTGGAATGCTCCAAATATATGTATATAATTTAAAATGGTTAACCAAAAATATTTTTATTATAAACATAACCAAATTGGAAATTAAACATTCAATATTGTATTAACATTATTATCTTTTTTTTTTGTTACTATAAGCCATCTTATTGCAAATTGTGTATTGAAATTTATTAGGCATATTTCACAATATAGTACCGGTCACTGTTTGTTCTTCTTCCAATCTAATATTCTATAGAAATATTCTCTCTCTCTTTCTCTCATTCTCTCATGCGTGATTGAACCGAAACTAGTATGAATGCTCCCATTGTTTCTTATAAAAGAATATTTGTAACAGACAGATCGGACCGAGAACGAACCGTGACTGTCACTATAGTGTTAATTCTTCCTTATTTACCTTTTTTTCTCAGCTTCACGCTGTATCCCGCACATAGCAGGGTAGGCAGAGGGAACCTAGTGTTAAGACACTCCGTTCCCCACTTTCCGCCAATTTCTGAAGGTATTGCGTGTTGAGTGGCGGAACTCAACATGCAATGCCTCCTGCACGCCATGCCTGCGCTTTCCCCTCGACACCAGAGCGAAAAAATGAATATATAAATGTAAATAAATATTTCATCTCCTCGAGTGAGGATCGAACCCACAACCAGTTGATTTACAGGCACACTTTGTACCCCTGCGCCACGACTGGCCTCAATTATTTACTCACCTCAACTTATTTACCTACTTTGGTTAAACAAAATACAATGTCGTGTGCTAGTCGGGACGAATAAGGAGTAAAATAAAAAAAATAATAGTCTTAGCGTATAGGTTTTTTATAGCTTCACGTTGTATCTCGCATATAGCAGGGTCGGTAAAGGGAACTTAGTGTTAAGACACTCCGTTTTCCTCTCGTCGAATTTTTGAAATATTGCGTGTTAAGCGGTGAAACTCAACGCCGCGCTCTGTTATTTTACCAGGGCGAGAAAATAAAAATATTAACTTAATAATATTTCCCCAAATAGAAACTCAACCCGTTGCGTTTGGTCATTTGCTTGTGCCTATTAATATTTTATATTAAATTAATCTATTATATCATTCCAGTGGGACGTAAAAGTGCACTATTCCAGACAACCAGTGGCCCTCCATGGAGGGTACGAGGACTGGTTGCTCAAGTACCCCGCCTTCACCACCAACCCTCAAGCCGTACCACCCTCGCAGGAGAGCGACTTGGATGATATTATGTTGGGTAATAAACAAACAAAATTTCTCTTCCCTATACTAAAAAAAGCAATACAGTTATGTTTAACTAGTGGGCGCAGCTTCGCCCGCTTGTTTGCACCCTTAGTGGTGAATTCTAAAAAAACCACGAAACACGTGTTCAATAAAATATTTTTAACAGTCTGAATTAATTTTTTTAAAAAAATCGGTGGCGATTTAAAGACTTTTCCATATAAACTTTCAACCCCTTATTTACATCCTTAGGGAGTAAATTCTAAAAAACCATGAAACACATGTTCAATGAATTGTTTTTAAGAGTCTGAATTTCAAATTTTATAATATAAAAATCAGTGCCGATTTAAAAAAAAAATCTATACATACTTTCAACCTCTATTTCATCCTTTAAGGGTTAAAATTTTTCAAAATCCCTTCTTAGTATTATAGATTTCCAGATTATGAAAATCAACATCTGGCCAAATGTCACGTTTCTACGCACAGCGGTGACGGCTGTGCATGCGTCTTACCTCAGTCAGTCAGGAACATGTCCTTTTATATATATAGATAATAGAAGTTGTTAGGTAAAAGATACATAAGACGGCGGTAAAAGTAATAAATAAAGGGTCGTAGTCCTCAACTATAGCATTTACGACTTCCTTATCCCAAAATCCCTATCGTCCGATACAAACGCATGTTGGGTGACAACTAGAGATGGGTCAACTAGTCCGTAAAGAACGCCGATTATACTGCTTCTTACTTTGTAATTATTTGTCATTAAAATGTATAGTGCTGTCGGCAAATATGAGTGCCCTGATTCGCGATTGTGTCGAGGCAAAGCGCGGCGTTGAGCTCCGCCACTCAACTCGCAATGCTTCCAGAATTCGGCAGAAATTGTCAAAGTCTGTAGAAATGGGAGTGTCTACCCTGCTGTGTGCGGGACCTGATTATTTGATTTTTATTTATTTTATTCTGACTACTAAATGTATTCTCATATATATACAATTAAAAAAACTTAAAATCATAATAATTACTTACTATTTTCCAGGTGGCATTGATTATCCTAATTTCTCAGACTTGAGTCCTCCACCAATGACCGTCAACAGAGCTGTGAAGCCCGGAGAGCCTCTTATAGACAGAAGTAGTAAGGTTTGTATCAAAATATATACATTTTAATTTAAAAGTAAAAATACATAAGTACATTTTAACATTTTAAATTAAATATTCTTTGTTATTTTGATATTATATGTTTTAAAATTCCAATTGTTTTTGATAGGGCAGAGGGAACCTAGTGCTAAGACACTTTACTCCTCATTCTCACCCAATTTTCGGGACGTAGTTGAGTGATGAAGTTCGATGCTGCTGTCCCACTGCTCTATATTTTCTGACATTTTAATTATAGGTTTGAGGCCGGTCGTGGCGCAGCGGCACGAGGTGTGACTGCAAAACCGACTGGTTGTGGGTTCGATCCCCACTCGAGGAGATGAAACATTTACTTAAATTTATATTTCCATTTCTTCGCTCTGGTGTCGAGGTTAAGCGCGGCGTTGAGTTCTGCCACTCAACACGCAATGCCTCCAGAATTCGGCAGAAAGTGGGGAACGGAGTGTCTTAACACTAGGTTCCCTCTGCCTACCCTGCTGTGTGCGGGATACAGCGTGAAGCTATTTTTATTTTTATTTTTTTTAATTATATAATTTTTACAAATACAAAAAATCTTTGCTACGAAACGGCTCCCCGCCCGCCACGCATGCCCCGCATCCCTCCGCGCCGATTTCACTTTTAATTTCGATGCTTTTAAATATTTATTTTATGTTAATAAACCCTAAATATCGTATAGCTAAATATTTTTCTTTAAATACAACAAATTTTGCGAGCAAAATCCAGTCCGTTCGGCGACCGCAAGCCAATGTTCATGTCCCGGAAGGGACGCCCTTACCGCCGTCGGCAAATTTTTCAGGGACAGAGAAGCCTCTTCCCTACACACCCGGTTCGCTGTAAAAGGCAATAGGGCTAACAGCATAAACCTCAAGTTCGAAAAAAAACGAGCAAAGTCAAATAAATGCCCAAAAGACTATATAAAAGAAATATGTTTTGAGTCTTTTGGGCATTTATTTGATTTATATATTACTTAATGGCATAAATACGAAGTCGTGGCACAATGGCACAAGAATGTGACTTTAAATGCGACAGTTGTGAATTCAGTTGCCACTTTGGAAAAAGAGATATAATTTATATAATAGTTATTTTCATTTCATCATTTTGGTAAAAAGGCCAGTCGTGGCGCAGCGGCACGAGGTGTAACTGTAAAACCGACTGGTGGTGGGTTCGATCCCCACTCGAGGAAATGAAATATTTACTTAAATTTATATTTCCATTTCTTCGCTCTGGTGTCGAGGTTAAGCGCCGCGTTGAGTTCTGCCACTCAACACGCCATGCCTCCAGAATTCGACAGAAAGTGGGGAACGGAGTATCTTAACACTAGGTTCTCTCTGCCTACCCTGCTGTGTACGGGATACAGCGTGAAGCTGATTATTAAAAAGGCAAAGCGCCAAAGCCACTCAATACGCGATGCCCCGAAAATCTCCAGGCAGCCACGTAGTCCTCGCAATTTCTTAATGGTAGATTTGTGGAGTACAGACAATAAATAGTCTATAATTTAACCAGAATTTTTTGCGAAATCGGAATTTATGTGGATAAAGAAAGTTTGCAATGTGCGCGCAGTTACGGTGTAACGTGTACAAATATGAAAAAACTAAACATTTTTCTCATAAATATGATAATTCTTGCAAGCAAAATCAAATCATTTCCCAAAAGACTCAAATTTATAATTATTTGGTGCACAGCAGTATAGATAACTAAATTAAAAAAGTAATCCATTTATAGTGTTCTGTACCTCAAAAGGAATAAAATCGGAAATCTTATAGGATCACTTTGTTGTCTGTCTGTCCGTCTTCCATTTTACTTGAGGTCACGTTGAGGTATGGTGAAATTAATATCAGATATTCAGGCTTACAGCTCCTTGGAGCACAGGAATTAAGTTTTTAATACAACGCAGTCAAAGAAAATGAGGATTTATGTGTCTTTTTATTTCATTTTCTATGAAGTTCGCCACGTAGTAGTCAAAACTGACTTCCCTTAGACCTACGGTTATGAAATTTAGGTTGAACTAAGATCTTACAATACAAATAAAGAAAAAATCCGAAAAGTAAAAATTTATTTCGGTAGATATTTCATAGAAAAAAATATTACAAACGTATATTTAAGTTCTTTTCATTAATAAGTGCACATGAAAGAAATGCAAGATCGGTGTAAACAGTAAGAACAAGTGAATGAAGTGGTATACTTGGAAAGTATGTTCAGTAGAGATGAAATATACGAGATGGATGTGGAAAGGCGTATTGCTGCCGGTAACAGAGTTAACGGAACCTTAGCTGCATTGATGAGACGGCGACACGTCAGCACAGCTGCGCGTTTGTCCGTACACAATGCAAATTTCATACCGACGCTGTTATTCGGCAGCGAAACGTGGGTATTGCAGGAGAAGAATAAAAGAAAGATGAATGCCGTGGAGATGCGATCTCTTCGTAGGATATGCGGAGTCAGCTTAGCTGATCGAATCCACAATTAAGAGATACACAGAATGGCATGTACTAGCGAGGATGACATGGTGAGAACTAAAAAGAACGTGCTCAGCTGGTTTGGGCACGTGGAACAAATGAGTGAAGAAAAAATGGCAAAACAGATTTATGACGGAAAAGTAAGCGGTAAGAGAGATAGGGCGAGCCCTCGGTTGACCTTCCAAAACAAAGATACTTGAGGAAGGTCACGTAAAAAGCATAAGGACCTCCGGAATGTATGAAGAGTAAGAGGTATGCAGAGACCGCAGCGTTTGACGCTCGTTCTCTCTGACTACTCCGCTAGGGATACAGCGTGACGCTAGATTATATTAGATTAGATTAAGTGCATATACCCACAAATTTAAGTTTGTTAACTTTATTCGCCGCAACATAAAACCTACAAGGTATTTCCCAATTACTTTTTCTTAAAAAAATTAAATTAAAATTAAATCAGCTTCACGCTGTATCCCGCACACAGCAGGGTAGGCAGAGGGAACCTAGTGTTAAGACACTCCGTTCCCCACTTTCTGCCGAATTCTGGAGGCATTGCGTGTTGAGTGGCAGAACTCAACGCCGCGCTTAGCCTCGACACCAGAGCGAAGAAATGGAAATATAAATTTAAGTAAATATTTCATCTCCTTGAGTGGGGATCGAACCCACAACCAGTCGGTTTTACAGCTGAGCCACGACTGGTCTCACTTTTTCTTAAATACACTTTTAAATTTACTTTTTCTTAAATACACTTAAAAAGACATTTGTGTATTTCAAGCGGGCGTAGGCGCGAACGGGTCGTAAATAAAAAATAAAACATTGAATAAACAAAATACTGTTATTTGCAGACCGCCGCTGTTCAGCTTTACGAAGAAAGAGCTAAAGGTATGCAGAACATTCTGGAACAGCAAGAACGTATCGCTGATACGTCATTGACACTAGAAATGCAGCGACTCGAAGCTGAACAGGTGATTTATCGATTTATTTCACATATATTTAAATATCTGGCTTAAAATTCGAGGAAGTTTCTGAATTAATTGCTTAGTAAAATGTTCTAGTTTTTTTAATCTGCTTAAAAAAACTTAAGCTTGATATAAATGATTCTTAAGTAAGCTGTACTTAATACAATATTGAATTTATAGAAATGTTTATTTATGTTTATCAGTTTCAGTTATAAATGGAAGAGTAACTATGATGTATAACAACATAAATATAGTTATACAGTATAACTAACATTGTTAGTCCATCATGTTATAGTAAAACGATGTTTTCTTGTGCACACTATCATCTACAATCATGGTGTGCACAACATATCTCAATCCCACTTAAATTATTATATTTAAATTATTTCTATTTTTCCACTCTGGTAAGAGTTTGACAAAGCAATAATTTAAATTTGTTGGTTACCAACAATATTTGAAATATTTTTTAATAACTGATCATAGTTCACACATATTGTATCAGACAGTCTGATTTTTTTTTATATATATATTTTTTAAAGTATATTATTGTAATTGTACGGCAGGACTGGGAGAAAGTCCGCCAACAACGGGAAACGGAGCAACGGGACGAGATGCGCTCCGTGTACCAGCTGCGCGAGCACGAGATCATCTCGCAGCTCATGCAGCTCGAGAGCAAGCAGTACGATATGGTGTGTACACACACACAGATACATTCACACACATGCATGCACTTGCACGTGCAATACCAATAAATTAATTTTTTTACAGAAAATCAGCTTCACGCTGTATCCCGCACACAGCAGGGTAGGCAGAGAGAACCTAGTGTTAAGACACTCAGTTCCCCACTTTTCTGCCGAATTCTGGAGGCATTGCGTGTTGAGTGGCAGAATTCAACGCCGCGCTTTGCCTCGACACCAGAGCGAAGAAACGGAAATATAAATTTAAGTAAATATTTCATCTCCTCGAGTGGGGATCAAACCCACAACCAGTCGGTTTTGCAGTCACATTTTGTGCCCCTGAGCTACGACTGGCCTCAATAACATACTACTGGCTTACATAAATTATATTAATAAATTACAAAGAAATGTACAAGTATACGCATACGCACCCATAAGTGCAAATATTTATACACAAACACACAAACAAACACACAGTTACGCACAAAATGACTTAAGACTTATGTATACATACAAATACGTACGTTGAATACGCACACACGCGTGTTCATGAATACATTGCACACACAAATTAAATGTTAACAATGTAAAAAAAATATTTATAAAAACAAAAGTCCCGACTGCATAAAACTAAAAAGAAAATAAACAAGCCCAATAGTTTATTAGGATTAACAGTCGGAACCTATAAGTAATTCTTCAATCAATAAAATCTTTACCAGGAACGCCGCATAATTTAAGGAGGTCCTCCATATCCAGTCGGGGTTTTTGTTTTTATAAATATTTTTTTTTTTTTCACTTTTGTGTTAGGATTCATTATGGATAATCATGATATACTTTTTTGAAATCCTCGTATTGGGCTCTTGAATTTGATACACATATTGTGGTATTCGAAACGAAAAATGTTTTTTTCACTAAATTGAATGGCGTCCCACAGCCGCCATGATTGTTTTTTTTATCCTATTATTTACCTATCTAAGAACACTTGGGCTGCTAATACGAATCTAACGATAACTCAATTATGTAAATCCGTTCAGTGGTTCTGGAGATATGAGGTAATAAAGAATATTACATACATACAAGATACGCGCGAAAATCATAACCCTTCCTTAGCAGTCGGGAAAAAATGGTGAAAAGATTATTTCATGTAAATGTTCTTGAAAAATATGTAGATTGCGAGATTTTAAGACTTTTTAAATAAATTTAATTTTGTATACCTACAAAATTATACAAATTTAAACATAATTTCAATACTATATATTAAGTACGCGACTTTCAGTTTTAAAAATTAATATAATTAATATTTAGAAAAAACCTAATAATAACACTTTTACAGGAACAAGAGAACTTATCCCTTCGTGAGCAGCTCGAAGAGTACCAGCGAAGAGAGCGAGAAGAAGCAGAGAGATTAGCGGAGACTATTGCCAAAGCTAATGAAGAGACAGTACCTGATGTCGACGTACAAGGTATATTGATATTTTATCAGGAATCGGTTTTGTTTCAATTGGCTCACAAATAAAAAAATTTAAATATCAATTTAAAAAATTTACTTCGACAAAATAGGAACATTTTTATTAAATTGACTGAAACTTTATAGATTTTCAAATTATTAGAACAAGAAAGTAATTCAGATTAGTAAATAAATAATGGTGGAGCCGCGAAACAAGCCAATTGAGCGGGCGAAACCGCAAGCGGGTCGCTAGTGTGTAATAAACAAGTCATACTCACATCATAAGTTTTACTACAGTAGCGGAAAAATCCCGTGAAGTGGCCCGCGAGGTGGCCGCCAAGCGAGCTCGCATCGCGGCCGTGCGCGCCCGGAGGGACCTGCTCGACAGGCAACGGGAGGCCATGGAGGTGGAGCGGAAGAGGAAACTGGCGGAGGCCAGGGCCAAGAGGAAACCAGCGGATAAGGTAAAGGGAACCTAGTGTTAAGACCATTATTTACATGTTTATCTTTATCCGTTTTCGAAAGTAACTGTGATGAGACTGAAAGCAAGATTTATAAATGTATTATTCTGTCAATTTTGTCAAAAAAAATTATAGTTATTATTAAATATAAAACAGATGAATTAAATTATATATTATTTGTGCAGGAAGACGATGGCGACTCATATATGGGGTCACCGGCGGACAGTCCTGGAGCCACTGGACTAAATCGATCACAATCCTCGCCTAATATTGCTAAGGTTTGCAATATTAATATTATACCTAAATTATTTGTGCGATTATAATAACATACACAAGTATAACTTGGAGCTGGTAATTACTTGGTATTGATAATTGGTAACTCTTTGTTCTCCACTTCTATATAAAAGGAAATTACTCTTTATCGAATCTTCTAATTTTTTTATTTTTTTAAATGTGAAGTAACCACACTAAGTATAAATAAAATATATAATATTATATTTAAACTAATATACTTGATAAAAATGTATGGCCTAATGGTAAATGGTATTTGGTCGGTATTCACAAAAACAGGCTCCAATTCTACTACGTTTTCTCAAATATTATTTTTTTTTTCCTACAGCAAATATCATCGGATGAAGAGGAAGCCACCACTCCCACGTTCGACCGCAGCACGAAACCAGCAAAAATGGCGCCCTCCTCTGACATGCACCATCGCGACTTTCAGCCTGTTTGGGGGGATGTGGTGAGTAACATATGCCTGTGACTTTTTATACTTTCAGGTGTGGGAATTTGAGGGGTGACCGTGCCTACCTCCAGAATTTTTAATAATAAGAACTTACTCAAAAATAAAGTCATACTCATAAGTAAAGGCTAATTGTTGCGTTCGGATAAACGAATATACTGACAATTCAATGTATGAAAAAGAGCATTGAAAAAGTTGGCTTTACTTAAATTATTAGCCCCTCAAAACGCAATGCCTCCAGAACTCGGCGGAAAGTGGGGAACGGAGTGTCTTAACACTAGTCTCCCTCTGCCTAGCCTGCTGTATGCGGGATACAGCGTGAAGCGTAGCGTAGCGTTTTTTTTTTTATTTAAACGTAAGTGATGTCATAAGTTTGTAGTGTCGTATTGTTTAGAATTATGCTATTTTTTTATATTATATATAAATACTTCTATTATAAAAAATATATAATTGAAAACCTTGAAAACAACAATAATATCTAAAATTAAATTCGTAATTTATCTATAAATTTAAAAAAAATATGCAAGTACCTACTATTAATTTTCGTCATTTTTTAAAAAACAATAAATATTTTGTATTTTAGCCTTATCCGATGCAAGATAATTGATAAATCATCAAAAAATAATTATACAAAATACATGTCTCAAGTTTGAGAACAAGTTTGCTTTTGGGTGTTTTTACATGTGAAGTCTTTATAAATTAAAAATATAGTTATTTTTAACATTTTTAAAGTGATTAGAATACCACGCTTAGTAAGAATATAATTTATATGATATTTATGATTCCGTTATATGGGGTGAATAGAAACATTTTTAGATTTTTAATTATATTTGTACAGTGTTCCTTGTGGCTTTAAATATGAATCAGCGTATTACTTCCATAAAACCATAGATATTTTTTTTTACTTAATATAGTAGCTCAGTCGTGACCTACAAAATATAAAAGGCATGATGACTGATTTTCAGAACCTGTTCTACATTCTTGAGAAATATGTTAAAATTACCATTATAATTATTATTTGAGGCCAGTCGTAGCGCAGCGGCACGAGGTGTGATTGTAAAACCGACTGGTTGTGGGTTCGATCCCCACTCGAGGAGATGAAATATTTACTTAAATTTATATTTCCATTTCTTCGCTCTGGTGTCAAGGCTAAGCGCGGCGTTGAGTTCTGCCACTCAACACGCAATCCCTCCAGTATTCGGCAGAAAGTGGAGAACGGAGTGTCTTAATACTAGGTTCCCTCTGCCTACCCTGCTGCGTGCGGGATACAGCGTGAAGCTGATATATAAATATTTATAAATATGTCCAAATGAAACTTCCGGACTAGATACATGTATATATACGTGTATACTTGAAACTAATTAATTGTAAGCTTATTAGTGACTTGTCCGAATTTGCTCACGTGTAGAAAAACATGGCTGAACTGACTTTTTTCCAACATATGCTATACACAAAAAAAATAGATAAACAACACTTTGTTGCAATATCCTTATAAATCATTCTAAAATCATAAAATAATCTCTGAAAGTCATTTATAAGTGGTTTTAAAACCACTATTTTCTCTTACCTCTACTCACTTTTATGTCTTGGTTCATAAACTTAGGTATATACGTATGTATAATAGATTATTTTTTCCGTACCTTTTATGCGAGGGGACTTTATTGAGGTCGAGTAAATTGAGTTTAGTCCAGACATTTTCGTGTCAATATAATATTTTAGAAGGTATACGAATAATACAGTACGGTCGACGAGTCGAGGTCGCCATGAGGTTAAGTTATATTGTTAACTTGGGAAGAAAAATTAAAAGTAAAAAAAAAACCTAGTCTAGCGCAGTTATGTTCACGGGGGTCAGGACATTTGTAATAAACAGCCACTCTCAGAGACATCAATTGGATTTTAAGTGGCATGAAATCGTTAAATATCATCTGTAACGTTGTTTAACCCTTTCAGTCACACTTTTATAACAAGGGCTTTTGTAAACAAAATAATTGCATTTTTGGGATTGGATTATTGGATGACGGTACGGAAAAAAAAATACTGTACGAAAATATGGCATAAGGCTTTTGAGGAATAAAGTGGTTAGTTTGCTAGCCACCGTGATGGTCGGCATAAAATTTAATTTAAATGAAAATATATATTTTTTTAACTTTAATAAACTTAAAAATAAATATATCAATAATATTTTTTTTATAAAAATATAAAACATGTTTTTAGTCTTTGCGTGTACAAATAGAGATTTCACACGTGCTATATTGCCATGTAGAGTATGCTGTACTTCTGGTAGTGGTCCATTTTAGACAATTTCTTGAAGTAAATCACTTTGGACCAAATCAAAATCAAATTGGACCAGCCAGCTGGTCCTTTTGCTGTCTGTATTTGCGAGATTCCGTTGGAACTGAGGCTTGTGGCGTTTCATCAAAACTAATAATGGAGAAGAAATTTCAGAAATATAGCGTTAAATTCTGCCACTCAACACGCAATGCCTCCAGAATTCGGCAAAAAGTGGGGAACGGAGTGTCTTAAAACTACCTAACCCTCTGCGTACCCTGCTGTATGCGGGCTACAGCGTGAAGCTGATTTCATGTACTTATGTACGAGTACATATACAGAATGTTACTATTATAAAATCGCCTATTCTAATTAAACCTACTTACTATATATATATGATTTGTATCCAAAAACTTATTTTAGTCAATACTTTAATATTCAGAAGTTATCCAAATCTGTGCACGTGTTAACGCGATGTGTCGATGAGATTTTTGGGAAGTCACATTGTGTGGTGTAAATAGGTAAAATCATACGTTTGTATATGTTATTTATATTAAAAATAAATTAGTTACATATATTTTAAATGAAAAAATTGTATAAATCACGTCCGTCGGGTTTCCAAAAATGTATAATACCAAATATACGCGATTAATCCGGTTACAATAGTTTCATTTGAAATGTGTAATAATTGTGAAAATCTAAGAACATTTGATTTTGAAATACAAAGTAAGAAATTTAAAATTTTGAGGATATAGCCATTACCAATTTAAAAAAATTGAAAAATGTAATGCATTTAATAGTTTTTGTGAAATAATTAGTAGTTATGGTCTAGTATGAAAATAATATGTTCTACTATTTCTAAATCGAACCTTTTGCTATATATTTATGAGTTAGAACGCCACATAAGGGATATTTTTTATTGATTATTTTGATTATGCGATTTTTTATTTTCCTTAATATAATAATAGCTCAACAAAAACCGATAACACAAACGGACAAACGCAGAAACATTCACTAGTTACATGTAACTGACCGTTAAGCCTACTGGGAATCCCCACAACTGTGCCGTGTGGACACCACGTGTTGCGAAAACTATTCCATGTCACATAATATTGGCCTTAAACAAATGTGTATAATCTAATAAATTTAGATGTACACTTACTTAATCATAATAATCGTATTTCTATTGTTATATTTCGATTCATAATTCAAACTATCATTTTAAATTCTATTTATATGTTAAATTTCAAATAATTTCAATTTCCCAAACATATTTATAAAAGTATTTCTCTAATATATGAGGCCAGTCGTGGCGCAGTGGCACGAGATGTGACTGTAAAACCGACTGGTTGTGGGTTCGATCCCCACTCGAGGAGATGAAATATTTACTTAAATTTATATTTCCATTTCTTAACTCTGGTGTCGAGGTTAAGCGCGGCGTTGAGTTCTGCCACTCAACACGCAATGCCTCCAGAATTCGGCAGAAAGTGGGGAACGGAGTGTCTTAACACTTGGTACCCTCTGCCTACCCTGCTGTGTGCGGGATACAGCGTGAAGCTGATTTAATTTAATTTCTCTAATAACTATTTCTTGATAACTTCTTCAAACATCTTGACACGCTCAGTGTGTACAATCATGACATCTCAGGATGATCTAATTCTATTGTATAACTCTGGAGCCATCACTAATAATATCCTAAAAACCCTAGCGAAAATTTTAATTGATTCTGTGTATCGCTAGCTTTTCTTTATATAATATATTTTTACTTTATTGTACTTTTTAAAATTAAAAAGTGTAGGTGAACACTAATAGAAGAAGATAGAAACGGGATTTTCCATGCACCCTAAAAGTCTCATCATCATCGAAAGCGGATCACGGATGGGCCTTGGCCTGGTCCAGAATTTTCCACAATGCCCTTTTCCTAAATACTTGATAAATATATAAATACAATGCCTATTCTTAAGCAACTACTACTGTTGCGGCCAGGGTTCTCAGTTCCTCATTGACTCCGTCCATCAGTCCCTTGTTTTCTTCCACCATCAGTTTTTCCATTTAGCAAGGATTTGTGTATTCTAGTTTCATTCATCCTCTCCAAAGATGCTACCTATCGTAGGCATCCAACTTTGATAGTTTTAATTACATCTAGTTGGTGATACATATGGTTAAGCTGATTACACCGGTTTCGCCAATTTTCCATTTGTTTAACATCACACTGTATCCCGCACACAGTAGGTTAGGCAGAGGGAACCTAGTGTCATAAGGCACTCCGTTCCCCACTTTCTGCCGAATTCTAGAGGCATTGCGTGTTGAGTGGCAGAAATCAACGCCGCTCATTTTGTTATTTTTACTAACAACTTATTCGACGATTATAGTAGGTTCAAAAAAGCTGTTCGTCTTCATTTGTATATTCTCATTTTCTGCCTGTAAACACAAGCTGTCTTGAAATCTAGGAACTATACTGTATGTCACTAAAGCATCGTAGACGGAAATGATTTTTTTTGTAAATACGATGGTTGTGTGTCTAATTCCCACTCCCTCTGTCTCAACACTAGTTACTCTCTGCCTACTCTGTTAAATTAAAATTAAATTCAGGCCTAGTCCTCACAGAGGCAAAGGCGTGTCCAGAATTCGGCAGAAAATGGGAAACGGACGTTTCCCTCTGCCTACCCTGTTGTGTGCGGGATACAGCATGAAACTAAAAAAAAATTAAAATAATTGAGCTATTAATTAAAGATACACAACAATTTCAACAGTAATTTCTCAATGCGATTAGATCGATTAGAAAATAATTACTGACAAGATAAGAAAAATGAATTAACTAAAGCAATCGGTCTAATGGGTCGTGTTCTAAGCGCCGCGGCCCGCACGACGGTGGTGCACCACAAGGTGTAATGAAAGAAATACCTCCACATTAAACTGTGTGGTGGCACGCGAACTTTTACATCGTATTTATATATCGTTTACCATCAATTTTGAACAAGGTTAATATACTAAGGCTATTTATTATCGGAGTTTATATTAAATCTGTAGGTTTTGCACTCCATATTTATAGATTTACATTTCAATTTCTTTTACACATCAAATTAAAATTTGTAAACTTAAAATTCTTTCGTTTTACTCATTAGATTTGCCGTTTCAAATTCAAACTTTCATACTATAAATTTATTCACATTTCAAAAATAAAATTCACTCCTACCGCGGCATTCAGTTCCTTAACTTAACCCGCAATGTCGGCAATTGGGACGTTTATTATTTTTTTTAAATTGTCTTAACCCTAGTTTTTTAACCTTAGTTTTTTGGAATTGTCTTAATTCTAGGTTCCCCTCCTACTCTGCTATATGCGGAATACAGGTAAAGCTATAAAAAAAGTTATTATTAACTATCATATACACTAATCACAATAACATACGAATGGAAAGGATACAATGATAGGCAGCCTATAATATATATCCTTTTTCCTAAGTGTCTAAAGAAGGGGTCTATAGATAATATGCTAACCTAAGAACTACATCCTCTAAGTTCCCACTGCCTACTCTGTTATATTTGGTCTACAGCATGAAACGAAAAAAAAAGTTATTTGACCATCAATTTAAAGGCAGTCGTGGCGCAGCGGCACGAGGTGTGACTGTAACCGACTGGTTGTGGGTTCGATCCCCACTCGAAGAAATGAAATATTTATTAAAATTTATATTCGAGGCAAACCGTGGTGTTGAGTACCGCCACTCAGCACGCAATGCCTCCATGCCTTTGTGCGGGATAGAGCGTGAAGCTGTGGTACAGAGTTTGACTATTAACGCGACGATTGTGGGTACATCATTTTCCACTCGAAAGCATGGACTAATTTATTTTTTCGGTCTGGTGAAAAAAAATCGCGGTGTAGACTTTTGCCTCTCAACACGAAATGTGTCGAAATTAGAGGGAACTGTATATTCCCTCTTTTTGCGGGAAACAGCGTGAAACTAAAAAAAATAAGTCCTAAAAAATTTATTACTAAATTGCAAACGGTACCCACGCACATCAACATCGAAAGTTGAGCATTTCGTTAGCCAAGTTGAGGGCAGAACAATGAAGGTGCGCCTGCAATGTATAACAAACGTCTATTAAGCCGTGCAGTTCCTTCACTCCGACGACGTCCACTCAATACACTTGCGATCGGACTTTGTTGACTTAGTGTGACCAGGTTTTATGGAAAAGTATGACTGACATGGTCATTAGGCCAACAGATTGGCTGACAAAAAAATGCAGAAGCCTTTTGGTTTCGGTTTCTTCCTTGCTAAATAAAATTAGTAGTAAAAGATAGTAAAAATCCAATGTTAATTCTGATTCCAAATTATTGGATGTCTCTAAATTCATGAGGCCAGTCGTGGCGCAGGGGCACAAAGTGTGACTGTAAAACCGAATGGTTGTGGGTTCGATCCCCACTCGAGGAGACATTTCTTCGCTCTGGTGTCGAGGACAAACGCGGCGTTGAGTTCTGCCACTCAACACGTAATGCCTCCAGAATTTGGCAAAAAGTGGGGAACGGAGTGTCTTAACACTAAGTTCCCTCTCCCTACCCTTCAGTGTGCGGGATACAGCGTGAAGTTGATCAAAATCCATAATACAAAATCCGGTCTATGTCAATTTCAATTTTTTTAGCTTCACATTGTATCCCTCACATATCAGAGTAGGCAGAGGGAGCCTATTGTGAAAACATTCCGATCCCAGAAAGACCCACGTTTTCCAGCGGATTCTGGGCACATTGCGTGTTTAGTGGCGGAACTGAACGCCGCGGTTTACCTCGTTGCACAGAGCAAAAAAATGAACAAAAAAAAAACATTTTCTTAAGTGGGAAGCGGACCTATTTCCTGTCGTGCTTACAGTCAATTTACCGGTCAATTTAGATATTTCTATTTATTTACTCAAAAGCAATTGTATCCACTTTTGACGCTATCATATTCACCCTACTACCACCCTGTCCACCAACCACCCCGCACTAGACACGTGCCTCAGTTATACTACGACTATCATCACGGATACTCGTCTTCACAACAAAACAAAAAAAATATTTTTCATGAAAAAACGTGAAAAAGGATATTGAAAAAATATAAAAAAAAGTGTCCAAAACAAATGTTGGCTACAATAATATCAACAATATTCATGATTTATCTGATAGTGCTCATTGTATTGGTGTTTCCCCTATCCAAGTATAAAAGTCATCCCTTATAAGTTTATTTTTTTTAATTTTGACTATAATAGTGAAGCAACGACATTGACGCAGTCTTATAAAACTTTAAACAAGTGAATATAAAATTAGGTTTGAAAAAAATTCTATAACTCAAACATAAAGAATCGTATAGAATAGATAATATATTCGATATTTAATTAAAAAAAACTCGAAACAAATTGAATACAAACAAAGCAAAAAGGCTTTCCACCATTCTACGTTACGAACAGAAATGTATACCGTTGGACGCGGCCAACATGGTACTGAAGGTGAAGGTCAGACTCAAGTACTCGCAAAATCACATCGTGTGGCTGTTCAAGCGTGTGAGTGTTTGTTTATTGTTATCGTCATATAAGAATTGAGGGTTGTTAGTAAACTTATTTGTTATTTTTTTTCTTAGCAGTTAAAAATGTGAATAACGAATATATATATATATATATATATATATATATATATATATATATATATATATATATATATATATATATATATATATATATATATATANACATATATGCAGAATTCACCATTTTTTTTTTATTTTTTAGCTTGATTTGTCTCGCATGAAGCAGAGTACGCAGAGGGAACCTAGTGTTAAGAAGCTTAGTTCCCCATTTTTCGTCAAATTTTGGAGACTGCGTGTAGTGATTGAACTCAACGCGTTGTTACCAAGGCGAGAAAATGATATTATTAAATAATTCATTTACTCGAGTGGGGGTCAACGTTTCTTTTTATAATATTAATTAAAGTTCTATTTCATATAGTAAAATATAAATCTTGGGTAATAAACTTTGTGTGGCAAAGCTTTTTTACAGCGGTGAAAATAGAAAAATATATATATTTAATAATAATAATAATAATATATTTATTCATCAAATTAAATTTAACAAATTGCCTCTTAAACCAAGAGGTGTGCGTTGGTGGCCGTACTAGTATAAACTATGTCACAGCCACCAGATCTTTGAGATGCCCGTTTTGAAATTGAGATGCACTAATTTTTTTATATAATATAATATATTACTTATTTTTTAATTATAATTAAAAAAATATTGACTGTAGTATTTAATGATTGTCATAAAAAATATATATATTAGCGTTTGCGTAATAATAAAATCTAGACCGTCGTGGCGCAGGGGCACAAGGGTGTGACTGGAACGTGATAGTTGTGGAGTTGAGCCCCACTCGAGTTAATTAATTATTATTTATTAATATATTTTATTTCTTCGCTCTGGCACCAAGGCAAAAATCCAGCGTTGAGCTTCCCCGTCAACAGGCAATGCCTCGAAAAATTCGGTGGAAAGTGCGGAACGGAGCTCCCTCTGCCTATCCTGCTGCGGGATACTGCGTAAATCCGATTTTGATTTGTTTTAGTAATAAAATAAATTATTTAGTAGAAATTACAAAGATCGCAATGTATTCAATCTAAACGTCACATAAACATGCATGTTGTGAGTGCAACAGAAATCCAATTGTGCGGTAACATAACTGTTATTTATTTTATATATATGTATGTAAGTCTTGCGTAAAATGAGAAAACAGTTTAAGCCTATATTATGTAAGACGTACTAGGTAGTAAATAGTAGAGGTAATTACCGACTTAATATTATAAATACGACATGTAATGCTGTGATTTAATTAGCCTCGTGTTTCTGTAACTGTTTGATGATATATTTTTTTATTTATTTTTTAGTTTCACGCTGTATCCCACACATAGAATGGTAGGCAGAGGGAACCTAGTGTTAAGAAACTCCGTCCCCATTGAGCCATTAGCCTCAGAATTCGGCGAAAAATGGGGATCACCACTTTCTGCTGAATTCTAAGGCATTGTTATTGAGTGGCGGTACTTAACGCCGAACTTTGCATCTTTACCAGAGCGAGAATTTGACAATAAATAGAAATATTTATAAATAAATATATTTATTATATTATATTTTCTCCATTCAATTTTGATGACATTTGTAATTGTGCGATGCATATAAAATGGTTTTAAATTCGATTAATACTCAGGAAGCTATTTTTCCGTTAAAAAGAAAAATGCTTTCATAAAAAAGGAAAAAAATAAGCGTGATTAGAACCAGCGCTTTTTAGAAACTGTTCAAGCGCTCTGTCCATTAATTACTTTCTTATCGAAATCGAACGTCGAAATTCTAATACGCTCCCTACAGATTATTTATGTTGTTAGCAATTAGAGGCTCAGGTTCAAATCCCGCTGTGTTATTTTTTTTTCTATAAAAAGTACTTTTCTTTCGTAAGTATGGAATTGTTGCCAGAACTCGG
Organism: Heliconius hermathena; assembly: GCA_013403705.1. Classification (NCBI taxonomy): domain Eukaryota; kingdom Metazoa; phylum Arthropoda; class Insecta; order Lepidoptera; family Nymphalidae; genus Heliconius; species Heliconius hermathena. Next base: position 505,013 of record JAAIXJ010000135.1, read on the forward strand.
CAGAAAGTGGGGAATGTACTGTTGTACTGTATTATTATGCCTCTCATTAGCCTGTTCCATACGAGATAGAAATATCAGAGTGATTTCCACGTATAAGTGATGTTACCGCGTATAGTGCATAATATGCATAAGTAGAAAAAAACCGGACAAGCGCGAGTCAGGCTCGCCAACGTAGGACTCCGTATAAAAATTTGAGGTCTCGGAACTTTTTCTGAAATTGAGGCTTAGCTTAGCCACAGCCCTTTCATCTAATATCTACTGACACTTGAACTAAGTCTGTAATACCAAAATTTGAACCCTTTTTGGCTATTATTTTTTAAGAATTAAACACCAATGTATATTTTTTTTCTGAATTAATACTACCTGTAGATGCTAGGTGCCAAATTTCATAATTTTAGGTCAATCGGAAATACCTTATTCATTTTGATTTCCTTTTATAGTGTTGGAATACGCGTTTTATGCTACATAAACGGCCATATCTTTTTTTTTAAGTAAATGTAGAAATACTTTTTTATTTTCAGGAAATCATGTGGCCTAAGATCTAGGTATATGATTTGAATTTCAACTCGATATTTCTAAGCATTCCTGAGTTAAAAAGTACGGAACCCTAAAAATATATGTATAGAACAAATTAATGATTTAAACAAAAAAGAACAAGAAATTTATATATATTTATTCACATTTAATTAATAAGTAATACTTAACAATTTGAAACAATGATAAGGATGTCCTTTTAACTGTAGTTTTACGGTGCTTTATTTTTTTATAACTGTTTGAATTGAATCCATCTTGATTACTTTTTTAATTAATTGATGCGTTTTTTTTTATTTAATGAATCAGTGCTTCTCAGAATCTGTGCCTTTTTTTTGCCTTCTATTGAGGAGGCTGTCGTGGCGTATTGGCACGACGGCCACGATTGGCGTGTAACTTTGTGGGTTTGATTCCCACTCTCGACTCGAATATTCCGTGGAAAGTTCCGTGGAAATTTAACAAAAACCGTGAAACAAAAACAAATTTGATATTTTCTTTCATCTTATTGTATGAGCTTTTTAATAATTGTTTCTGTAGGCTTTCTTTTTAATAATTATATGAACTGACTATGGGATATACATATATATTTACTACAATACATTGTAATGGTCATATAAATTTAGTTTTAATAAGTTTTGTACGCTTACATGTAATTTTTTATATAAAATTAATTTAATATTATGAATTTAAATAGTATAAAACTTGATAACTTATGACATCACTTATTAGTACCAGCCATCTATTCATTACTATTAAGAATTTAAAAAGCCCTTAAAAGTTTTCTAATTCATAAAGATTTTAATAAAATATTTTCAGTTTAATTTTAATTAATGTTAGTATATACATTTATCCAACATTTTAATTTTAAATACGTCTATTTTAGTTTGTGAATAAGGGCAAAAGTTTTAAATTAAACATTTCCACCACTTAAGCCGTCTACGTTTGATTGAAATCCAAAGGTGCACTAAGCGCTGTTGCACGCACGTCCTTGGGTGACCGCCTTCAGCCGCATTACTTATACCCGCATACAACTCTACATATAAAATGAAAATTAATTAAAAATACTTTTTCACATTTTTAATTTTCTTTTGCGTTTATATTTATTTCTTCTGCCTCAAGTTGTAAGCCGAATGAAGCTGGCAGGTTAAGCAGAGGGAACCTGGGAACCTAGTGTTAAAACACTCCGTTCCCATTAAAACACGCACGATTGTGGACCTGCGCCACGACTGACCTATACTCCTATCTAACTATTGATATTATTAATATTGTCACATTGGCTGCTGATAGGTATATTTTTTAGTATCAATTCACAATTCAAATAAGTTCTTTTAAAAACATAATTAAGAAGAAAAAAAATGTATATTGAATATATATATTTTTTAATAAAATGTAGTGTTTAAATTAACCAGATTTTTGTATAATAATTCAACTAGTAGGTATGTATCGTTATATATATTGCTATTTGAATCTCATTATATAGAAAAGGAAATATTAAAGTTACGTTGTACGTTTTCCAGGGCCGCGGACTTACAGGACTGAAAAATCTAGGGAACACGTGTTATATGAACTCAATTATACAGTGTTTGAACAACACGGCAATACTTGTCACTTACTTCTGCAATGGACAGTATCTGGAGCACGTTAACAGGTGAAATTAGTCAGTTTTATTGTTTTAAAAAAAAAACACAGCTTTACACTAGCTAGCTAGTATTCCACATATAGCAGGGTAGGCAGAAGGAACCTAGTGTTTTTGTCTATATAGTTTACATTATAAAGTGAGACTAATAAAATTAAAATTTAATTTTATTTAGCCTTTATCCTTGAATTCTGTATCTTTTGCACTTTTTCTTGAATTTTGTATCTTTTGCACTTTCTATTCATTTAAAAGACATCGCATAAGTACTGGGTGCATATCGGAATAGGTACTGGATACCTTTGATAATGTCATCGACTATTATCTCGAGGCCGTTGTGGCAAAGGGACACAAGCTCGTCATTATACGACGGCCGTGGGTTCGATTCCCACTCGGGGGAACGAATTATTACTTAATCATATTTTCATTTCTTCGCTCCGATACCAAGACAAAGCGCGGCGTTGACGTTAGCCTACCCTGCTGTATTTGGGATATAGCGTGAAACTGAAGAATAAATTTAAATATACAAATATTATATTGTAACATTTATTTTTGGGCGGAAAGTGAAAAAACTGAAAAGGCCTACTATATTCTCTCTGCCTTAATTGTAAATATTAAATGTCTCTAATATAATATAAATTCTCATTTCTTCTTTCTTCAGATTCGGTTATATTTTATATGAGTTTCTCAGGTCGCACAGCACCCGGGGCGCGATCGCCGAGGAGCTAGCGGCCGTGGTACGCGCGCTGTGGTCGGGCCAGTATCGATTTATAGCTACTAAGGACTTACGTGTGAGTTTTTGAATTTGTTCTGTTTTGGATGTTATGGTTTTTGGTTTGTTATTGTTGAATTGCAACAATTTTTTTCCAGCTTTTTCACGGTATATTCCGCATATAATAATCAGGATAGGCAGAGGGAATTCAGTGTTAAGACACTCCGTTTCTAATCTTCTGCAGAATTTTCCTGGCATTGTGTGTTGTGTGGCCGAACTCGACGCTGCACAATGTCTCGATAAATTCGGCGGAAAGTGGAGCAAAGAGTGTCTTAACAGTAGGTTCCCTTCGCCTACCCTGCTATATGCGGGATACGTAAAATTGGTTTGTTTTTTTTTATTATATAATACTATTGAATAGCTCCAACACTAAAGCTTGCTTGGCTTAAATTAAGAAACTTGTCTATAATATATTTTTTTATATTGACGTTTTTATCTATTCTATTTTAAATTATTAAGATATTGTAATTCCATTTCAATGTATTTTTTTTTAAATGTTGTTATTTTCTTCTATTCAGAACGAGGTAGGCAAACACCAGCGCGCGTTCCGCGGCAGCGAGCAGCAGGACTCACATGAGTTCCTCACCATACTGATGGACTGGCTGCATTTAGATCTACAGTTCACTATTAAACCACCGCATAAGGTAAGTGAAATTACTTATATATATGTATATATATATATATATATATATATATATATATATATATATATATATATACAGGGTGGATGTGTCAGCACCACATTAAATGAAACCACAGTTTTAACTACTCTATAAAAGCTTAATATAATTCAGAAAAAAATAAATTCCCAAAAATGAAAAAGTTTTTTTTTCAAACAAAATAAATAATAAAATAATCGTTTTAAAATAAAACTCCATTTGTCAAGAATATTATAAACACGCACACATACGCGCACACTAACCTGTCAAAGCGGCAACGTCGCACAGGCTTCATTCAAGAAATCGAGTCGCAGCAACTAGCGTAGGTATGTAGCTAACGGCGGCGAAGTGATGTTAAATCAGCGCAACACTTAGGAATACACTTTACACACACTTTTATCATAATATTTCTGTTCACTTATTATTTACTATGTTATTAAATTCTCAAAGTGTCCCCCTTGCCTGTAAACACATAAATGGCATCTGCGTAACAAATTACGTCTTACTTTATTCAGTAGATCCCCCCGCGCGGCTAATTCTTTAATTTTTTCAAAAGCACGCTCAATTCTTTGCCGGAGCTCGTCTTCTGTATGGACTTCTGACGCATATACTTCATTTTTTATTTGCCCCCACAAAAAAAATTCAAGCGGCGTGAGGTCCGGGGAACGGGCAGGCCACCGCCGAGGTCCATACCTTCCGATCCATTGTTCTCCAAATATGCTCGCGAGCGTGTTTCTAGCAAGCACTCCAGAGTGTGCGGGTGCTCCATCTAACTGAAACCACATCTTACGATACACGTCTAGGGGGATCTGGTCGACATATTCTGTTACGGGGCCGCGTATGAGTTCTAAAAATTTCGTACTATTTAAATTGCCGTCAATAAAAACTGGCCCTAATATTTTATTTCGATGAATTCCAGCCCATACGTTGACAGCAAATCTGTATTGATGATTGGCTTCTCGATTTAGATGTAAATTTTGTTCACTCCAATATCTTAAATTTTGCGAGTTCCAAATGCCATTGCGAGTGAAAGTGCTCTCATCAGTCCATAAAATGTTAAATACAAAATCTGAGTCGTTGTTGACATTTTCTAGCAGCCATTGGCAATATGCTACTCTGATAGGCCTGTCTCGTGGTAATAAAGCCTGAACTTTTGTGTATTTGAAAGGACGACGTTTGTTTCGTTTTAAAATTTTGTGTACGGTAAAGTGGCTAACTTGGAAGTGATTGGCTGTTCTGCGTAAACTGGTCGTAGGATTTCTATCGAAGTAATTTAAAATTTCAATTTCTCGGGCTATTGGTAATTCCTGTGACGAAACACGCTCTTGGTATGGCACTAATGGTTGGTTTTCTCGGCCCCTTTGTACAGCTTTTAAAATTGTACGATAATCTGACGGACATCTACGACTATCACCATACCTTTCTCGGTATGTTCGTAATGCGAGAGCTCCATTTTGTCCGCATTCTCCATAAATTAAAATCATATCCATATACTCCGTAGAATTAAAATGAGAATACGCCATTTTAAAATAAAAAACACTAACTAAAAGACGAGAAATAATTTAACAAACACAAGCCTACAGTCACGTATACTCGTAGGTACTTTAGTTTAGGGATGCCCGATGATCATCGATTTTCGAAGAACATCGATATTATCAGTTCAAATATCGATGTTTTAACATGGATGTCAGCAGGGACACATAATCGTTATTTAGTCGCGTACACAAGCTTTCAAAATTATTATTTTTATAGTTGATTGATAAAAAGTATTGGGACATCTAATGTGTTTTAACGCCTGATTTTTTTTATTTTTAATTAAAATGTCGTGTGATATTTTAGTTGTTAGGGTTCCGTACCTTTTAAGGAAAAAAGGAACCCTTATAAGATCACTTTGTTGTCCGTCCACCTGTCTGTCAAGAGCCTTTATCTCAAGAACACTTGCAGATATCGAGTTGAAATTTAAACCATATACTCAGATCTATGGCCACATGAATCATGATTTCATGAAAAAAAGGATTTATATGTTTACTTAAAAAGAGATATGGCCGTTTCTATCGCAAACAACGCGTATTTCGATATTATAAAAAGAATCAATAAGGTTTTCTGTTAACCTAGAATTAGGAAATTTGGCAGCATCTACAGATAATATTTGTTTAAGAAAATATCTAAAAACTATACATTTGTTGTTAAACCTTAAATAATAGCCTTAAAATGGAAGCAAGAGTTGGTATTAAAGCCGCTAGTTCAAGTGAGGTATCAGATGAAAGGGTTCCGGCTAAGCTAAGCTAGAATTTCAGAAAAAGCTCGAGACCTCCAATCTTTGTATGTAACCCAAGTTTAGTTACAAAGCAAAACAAGTAGACACGAAAAAAGTATCGATACTTTGAGGTATCGAGTACATTGCTTTTCGATACCAATACTTTTGTACTCNAAATTTATATTTCCATTTCTTCGCTCTGGTGTCGAGGTTAAGCGCGGCGTTGAGTTCTGCCACTCAACACGCAATGCCTCCAGAATTCGGCAGAAAGTGGGGAACGGAGTGTCTTAACACTAGGTTCCCTCTGCCTACCCTGCTGTGTGCGGGATACAGCGTGAAACTGATCTGATCATCTATTTATATATTCTAGCTCTAATAGCGATGGAAAGCGCGGCGTTCCGCCACCCAACACGCAACGTGAACTCGGCTGAAATTGGGAAACGGAAGTATACCATATATATATTCAGTTTTAGTTTCACAGCTTCATTTATATAATATATATAAATGATTTATATAGTATATATAAATGAAGCTGTGAAGCTAAAACTGAAAAAAAAATGATGACATCAGTCTCTCTCTGCCTAACCAGCAGCACAAAAAAAAGATGAGCCTGCTTTTTTTACAATTTCGAAAGTAGCACTTTAAGTATATTCAAAACGTTAGCGTGGTTTGTAAAATTAGTGCTCTATTTTAAGCAATTTAAATGCTAACTAGATATTTCGCTTTAATCTAATTATGACCTTTTCTTCTAGTGGATTTAACTTTGTCAAATTATACCTACTTTTTGTGCAGAAAAAGCGACCGAATAAAGTAAAAAGCACTTTTAGCTTTAGCTTTATCTACATACTAAAACTTTAATCACATAATGGTAAGTTATTAGTGGTCAGGATTTGGTAATGTTTGATGTATATCAGCTTCACGCTGTACCCCGCACATTTCAAGGTAGGCAGAACTAACATAGTCTTTAGTCAATATACATAATATATTCTGTATTTAAAAAAAACATAACATATCGTTTTCTACCCTGCACGAAATATCTTTAAATGATCCAAAAATGGATATAGTGCCGAGACACTTCATATTTCACTTTTCTTTCGCTATAATTAAAAAAAAATGGGTTAAAAACAAGCCACTAAATTATTTCTTTTATTACGTTTTTAAGAAGGTAGGTAGCTCTTAACTAGATAACTAGATGATAAAATGAAAGTAACTGAATAAAATTCACTAGCTTTGTTCACAATACAATAATCTATATATATATAAGGACATGTACCTGACTGACTGAGGTAAGACGCACATACAGCCGTAACCGCTGTGCGCAGAAACGTAACGTGGATAGATGTTTATTTCCGTAATCTGGACATCCACTAAAAAGGGATTTTGAAAAATTTTAACCCTAAAGGGATGAAATATATAATTCGAAAATTTGTATGGATTTTTTTTAAATCCGCACCGATTTTTATAAAATTTGAAATTCAAACTCTTAAAAATATTTCATTGAACACCTGTTTCATGGTTTTTTAGAATTCACCCCCTAAGGGTTCCAATAAGGGGTTGAAAATTTATATAGAAAAGTCTTTAAATCGCCACCCATTTTTATAAAAATTTAAATTCAAACTATTAAAAATATTTTATTGAACACGTGTTTCGTGTTTTTTTAAGAATTCACCCCTAAAGTGCAAATAAGCGGGCAAAGCTGCGCGTGCCCACTAGTTAATTATATATTTTATAACAAAAAAAACCGACTTTAGTCGGATTCCATAATCAGAACCTAACCGAACTCTTATCAAACTACCCTTGAAGTGTATGTATACTTTCCAATAAAAAATACAGTCATAAAAATCGGCTGGTGTATCGAGTTATTCGTTCATTTAATTCTTAATGCAATTTTAGGACTTTTGTAATTTTCTCATCAATAATATTGTCAGAAATAAACCAAAATAAAATGAAACCACATGGGAAGCACTAGCTTTCGAACAAAAAAGAATCATCAAAATAGGCTCACCCAGTCAAAATTTTTGAGGTAACAAACATAAAAAAATACAGTCCAATTGATAACCTCCTCCTTTAACAGAAGTCGGTTAAAATGTATTTTTATATTTATGTTTATTTATAACATTTTGTGATTATATAAATAACTAGAACAAAATCGCATTTTTACTAACATAAACGGCTCGCCTTCGTCATATGTGTGGATCCATTGAGCAAATGAACCGATCCGTATTTTATTATAATCATCAATATAAGATCATGTTATAATCATCAATATAAGTTCGTATGGGCTCGATTACGTGGCGAATTTTATATAAAATATAGGAAAAGTGCATAAATGCTCGTATGTTTTGCTTGCAGTTCGAATAATTCATTCGTAATTCCAACAATTTTTACTCAATTTTGCCCAGGGGAATGAAATACTTATTCGTCGCATTTATTTGCATTTGGCAAAGCGTGCCTTTGAGTTCCACCACTTAACACGCAATGCCTCGAGAATTTGGTGGAAAGTGAGGAATAGAAGAGTTTGCACTGGGAACGGTGTATCCTAACAATGTTTTCTCAGGTTCCTTCTGCCTACTATGTGAAATGAAGTTGAGTATATTAACGTCCCCCAGGAATCTCTAGGCGCCCCGGAGCGCGCGTGGCACGAGTACACCAAGTCGAAGGAGAGCCTGGTGCTGCGGCTGTTCTACGGGCAGATGCGCTCCACGGTGCGCTGCACGGTGTGCCGCGCCAGCTCCCCCACCTACGACTCCTTCTCCAACCTGTCGCTGGAGCTGCCCGCGCACGCGGCGCGCTGCACGCTGGCCGTGAGTACTGCCAGGAGTCGCTGCAGCACACCAGATCCCAAGAGAGCCTGGTGCTGCGCCTGTTCTACGGCCAAATTCTGATTAATTCTAATAACTAAACTGACAATTACAACATCATCAAAGCAACTATTAATAAAACTATTTCTTTTACAGGACTGCCTTAATCTCTACCTAAACGGAGAAACGATACCAGGCTGGAACTGTCCGACGTGCAAAGAAAAACGAGACGCTGTCAAAAAGTTAGACATTTCACGTCTCCCACCGGTCCTAGTGATACATTTTAAGAGATTCTATGTTGATCCCAAGGAGTATATGTGTAATTCGTATAGGAAAAAACAAACGTATATAGATTTTCCCCTGGAGGATCTGGATATGAGGCAGTTCAGTTTGCACTGTCCGGGGAACCCCCTGTACAACTTGTACGCGGTGTCCAACCACTACGGCTCGATGGAGGGCGGTCACTACACTGCGTATTGTAAGAGCAGCGTCTATGGCAAGTGAGTATTTGTTTTTTTGTTTGTTTTTTTTTGTTTTCTTAGGGGCCAGATTTGATTGAGATTTTGAAGTTTAAGTTAAAGTACTATATATTATGTTTCTAAAGACGTCAGGCCCTTGGTGGCGCAGTAAGATCACTGCAGAAAGATCACTGCGCCACCAAGAAAAAAAAGAGGCCTGGGCAGTCGAATATCTTGTAAAGGTTTCGCCTTCCTACTTTACTATCCTCGAAAAAAAGGGTGAAGCTTAAACATATTTCAAAATAAAGAAAAAAAATATCGTTAGAGAGATCTATAAATATAGTTGAATAGGCCAAAAATACAATTATAAATTAAACACATACATGTATTATAATGTATAATTATTTTATTTTCCCCAGATGGTACAAATACGACGACCACCTGGTGACAGAGATACCAACAAGCGAAGTGCGCTCGAGTGCCGCCTACATACTGTTCTACACTTCCTGCACTCGCTCGTGATTACTATAAACACACAGACAAACATACATACATATGTGAAAATACTTAACAAGTTGATGTGGGGATGTTGATATATCTTTATATTATTACGTGAAGCAAGAACTGACGGAAGAGTATAAAATTCGTCGCAGTTATTGTTTATATAGAGAAAGAGTGCAGAATGCTAATATGTTGTCAATATAATGCATAAAAATACTTTAAATTATTGAAATAAACATAATAATACACTACTGTATATTTGGCAATATACACTTTTATATAAGGTGACATACACGTTGCTATGGCAACGGGGATTTAACGTGTCACCGTCCTCTAGGAGTGGCTTAACACTGAACTCTCTGCCTATTATATTCTATGCAGGAGGTATAATTGTATACTTGAAATTGGTTTTAAAGTGATTTGTATAGATTACTACAGTTATGACGTCGCTTGTTGCTTATATCTTTTATTTGGGAAGTCTGATTAGTAATATTGACTTTTTTTTTCTGTGTCCAAATATCAACATTCCTATTGCAAAAGTGTAAAATTACCAACTAATTTCTAGAAGTGATAAAAGTGTTTGTAATGGCTTTTTTTTACTGTTCTATTGACAGTGTTTAAACAACTTGATTTGTACGCAGAGTACATGTCAAATTGTTCAAATTAATATAAATAGATATATAAAGTCAAATTAAACAAATTGTTTAACAATTTACTTCACTTATTATTTTCCACTTAACAATATTGCTCTTAAAATTGAATACTTTTTTTAAACTTTCTGATAAATTAATAGTTGCAGCGTCTAGGTTCTATTCAGACATCCCAGAAATATCTTTAACTGTCAAAAAGTACATTATTATTTAATTTTGAGAATTAAAATTAATTATAAACAAAACAGAAACCTCTCCAAATAATGTTAAAGAGATTTCCGTTAAAATATATTTCAGTAATGGTTCTCTATTATTAATTAATACGTTTCGTCGTGTTTTATATCGTTTTGGACTTTTTTTTTCGTAAGCAATATTAACAATCGCCTTATATGGTAACCAGTGACCGACCTTAAGGAATTGCCAGTTTAAATAATTATAAATGTTAAAAAAAAACTTAATTTGTTGTGATTTCATACATATGTACGTCTAACTTAGGTCCATCATCCATTAATTTTAATTGTATAATAATTAGAATTATTGCGCCTTATATTACTATTAATTATTGTATTTATTAAAAATAAACATAACTCGATGCAAGATTTTTTTTAAAGTTTTAGTAAACCTTTTATTATAACAATTGTATTTTGACTTGGCTCGATAGAAAATATAGCTTAATCGACTCGCAGGGTTACGAGTTCATATTCAACTACAGTAATATTCTTATACAGAATTTTCAATGTATGATATAAGAATGTTTGAGATTTTTCGATTAGTTTTTGTAATATTTCGAATGTTGTTTAGTTATTCATTTTGTTTGTTTGTTTCATATTAATATTTTATTTCTTTTGTGGATTCTTTCTTTCTTTTTTATTTTATTTAACCTTCTCAATTTCAAATATTTTTAGGTGAAGATGATGACAATAATAATTTTCCCTTAAAAGTGTTATTCAACATTCTTACATAATTCTAACACCTGTGTTAGAAGCTGAATTTGAATAACAAATACAAATTTGAGATTAAATACGATATTTGCTAACATTTAAGTGGAATGGTCGCTGGATAGAACAAAACATTCTTAAAAGTTTTCATAGTATTAAGAGGTGTTGAGCTTTACCACTCAACACGCAATGCCTCCAGAATTAAGAGGAAAGTGAGGAGCGGAGTGCATTAACACTAGAATTCCTCTGTCAAACCTGCTTCATGCAGTATACAACATAAAGCTGAAAAAAAAATTGTTAAAAGTTAATTTAATTACCTTTTTATCATAAAATCTACAAAAATTACAAATTTCAATAATATGAACTAAATATTAATACTGTATTCTTCCAGATCATGTTTCTTTATTAAAAAAAAGTATATAAAACTTTTTCTATTGAACTGACCATTTGTAATTATTCTGAGTGACACACTTCTCCCACTTAAATATTAAAAATCAATTTATTATTTATATATCTTCACACAAGTCATGTATGAAGACATTTCATATAACGTCTTCCTATACCTATCCTATTAACAAATTGTAACATACATACATACATAAATATTTATTTATATTATATATAATATGACAAATATTATATATTTTTGTATGTAACGTGTATGGCTGTACAAAGGCTTTGCGCATTTGAATTTATTATTTATTTATATTAATATTTTAGCCCTATTTCTAATGTGTGGATATTGTGTTGGAAGAAAGACTGAGTAGAATGTGGTATGGTTAATACAAACTTTTCATTTATATATATTAGAAAAAAAAAATTGTCTCTGGTATATGTGATTAATATTGTAAAATTATTGACAGTATAGTTCGGTTCAATTCCCAGTCGGGGTGAAGTGCTCATATTTAAAATGTTTTTATTTCCCCTTCTCATTAGATTTGCATGGTGTCGAGTTGTACCAGTGTTCATATTTCACCTAATTCCCTTTGCCTAACTTATACGTAAGAATAAACAAAACTTAAAACAATTTATTACCAAATAAAGATATGTTTTGGTTGCTATTTTTTCAAATTTTGTCTATTTATTGGTAAAAGAGTCGTTCATTAAATCACACTTATCGAATATTAGTGCCTCAAGCGAGTAAAGACGGGCTTTGGGCGAGTATTATCATTTAGTGCCATTTCACATCAATGAAATGAATATTTTGTGTATAAATGTTGTTTGAAACACTGTACATACATACTTAAATTGATAATTATTCTGTATGTAAGACAAACTTTATTAAATTCTTTGTTAATATAATATTGATTGTTTGTTTTTATCCCTAGCAGAGTAGATCCGAATAATAAAAATTGCAGGTTTTTTATTCAAATTCTTATATATTTATATATATGTATAAGTTTGAACCATAATATTGCAGCTTATAAAATAAAATAAATCACCTTCATGCTGTATCCCGCACATAGCAGGGTAGGCAGAGGGAACCTAGTGTTAAGACACTCCGTTCCCCACTTTCTGCCGAATTCTGATGGCATTGCGTGTTGAGTGGCAGAACTCAACGCTGCGCTCTGCCTCAACCCCAGAGCGAAGAAATGGAAATATAAATTTAAATAAATATTTAATCTCCTCGAGTGGGGATCGAACCCACAATCAGTCAGTTTTACAGTCACAATTTGTACCGCTGCGCCATGACTGGCCTCAAGCTTATAAAATCTAAACATTAGCTTTTAGTTTATGGATGTTGTCTTTAAAATGATAATGTCATTAGATCATGGAAGTAGATTGGAAAATAAATAATTCTGTAGTATAAGCAGGCGAAGCCACAATTGTTGGTACTATGATTTTCTTTAAGTCACAAATAAACAAAAAAAAAACTAGTTTATATTATAATATTTTATTTTTTTAACTTTAAATCTAGTTGGGGACAGTTTAATTTGTATTATAATTCTTTAGCTTCATCCAGGAGCTTATAGCAGAGGAGGGCAAGGGAACCTAGTATCAAATCAAGATCCTCAATTCTTTGTTCCTCAGAAATACGAGACATTGTGTGTCAATTTCTGAGAGAAGTGGTTGAGAAATAAAAATTATACACTTTTTGAAGAGACATTGTCCCACTTTACCATAATAACTTCTAATAATCCTTTTTATATTTTCATAAGTGGATATACATTTTGCTCACCTTATAGTTATACTTTTGATTGTAATCAAAATTTACTTAAATGGATATAAACATTGCAAAATAATTTCTTCTTAAGTCCAAGTCAATAAGAAAAATATTAAGATATCTATTATTATTTTCATAGATTATGCATATATTTTTTAATTTATAATAACAAAATATGCTTAGAACTTGTGCTCTAAGCATAAGCATATTTTGTATAAGCTTAATCACATTTCAATCTTCATACAATTTTGTTCAACACCTATTATTTCAATCTCTTTTGACCTTTGGCTGTTCCATTCATCAACATGTTTATATCAATGAACATGTCATCATCACTTTCTTCTTCATCTTCCTCCATGTTATAGTCATCATGATCCATATTTTTGACTGTAAATATAAGAGATGTATTATTATTAACATAATTTATAATTACTAACAATTAAATTAGAAGTGAGTTTTATAAATGTTGTAGAATGAGTAAAGTAAAAATTATTTGTATATTATACTTATTTAGAAAACCGACCAGGTCAGTTTCCAGGAGGTGTGGGTTTGAGTCCCGCCACATTCAAATTGTTATATGTTTTCTTAATAAGTATTTATCTTTCCTAAGTGAGAAGTAACACTTTAAAAAATGTTTAAAAATTATTTATATATTTTGAATCTGTTAAACAACTATTCAAGTGAAGCCTATTCTTGGGGCTGCCTTTTTTTTAAAAAGACACTACTCTAAATATTTCTGAATAATAAGATGTTTCTTTCCTATTGATTTAAGAATGTTAACATTAATAATTAGTATAAAAGAATAGAACTCAGATCTTACCGAAACCAGGGCTTGACACCATTAGATTCAGCTCTTCTTCATTACAGAATTCTTCATTTATTTTTACCATTATATCATTAGATTTCCCAACAGTAACATTTTGCATCAAATTAACAGCAGATGTGCTCGCTATACTCTCCTCAGGGTCATTCGCAGCCAAGTCATTTTCAACAGCATTTTTGTTTTGAGTACTCTTTAACTTAGTCTTTAAACTTTCTAAATGCAGTCGTTCTATCTAAAATAATAAATATAATAATATAAGCAATTAAATGAAAAAAGTGTGATATATTAAAAGACAAAATCAAGAAATTTTGGCTTTACTCAAAGAGAAGTTACTCTATAATTGGCATGTCAATATCAACAATCACTTTATTTTCTTAAATTACAGGCTAATATGCCTTTATAAATATGTATACAACACCTGCAAACAATTACGTTGAGTCTTAATTTGAGCTAAAGTTTCAACGATCCATTTTTCTTCCGCCAGAAGTTGTACTTCTTCAGATATACGAAATCCCAATTTTTGATAAACATTTCTATGCGTCATTGTGATACTTAATTAATATTGTATATTAAAATTGTTAATAATGCAACTGAAAACTAACATTAATATGAATTCAAAATCATAACAAATAATTTTGTTTTTCATTGTCATGTATCAATTGACATTGACAAAAAAAAAGTAGAAAAAAAAAAGTAAAAAGTTCTATAAAGTGTTGACATTTGAAGTTTAAAATAAAATATTGCTATGTTATAATTTCTTAACAGCTTTTATTTATTAACGTAGATTTAGTACAGTAAATTAAATAAAAAGTAAATTAAACAATAAAATTAAGCCAACCACAAATTTATTCCAATTATGTTTTAAATCTTCTAACTCCCATTTTATTAAACTTGTTTTACATACCTTTTCCATTTTTGTCAGTTATTAAATTATTAATTTCAAATTATTGGAAACTCTTCTTGTGCATTTATGTTTTATGCAGGACTCAAAATACATTAACAGTTCATTTTGTCATATTTTTTGACTATTCGTTGATGATAATTTTTAATTGACGGTAGATTTAATTTGCAATATAAATGAAATATTTTAGACGCGTTGCATCATTTGTGTACTAGTTCCCGTTAAGTTAACATTAATTACGCAATGGATTCAGATTCTGAAAATGATTATTCTAGTTCAGATTCAGAAGGAGAATACGATCTGTGCTGTCGTGATTCCGGCTCATGTGGATTACCCAGTTTGCCCTTCGACCCGACATCTCTTGAAAACGTAATTCTTACTATAAGCGATAAGTTTAACTTTCGCATTCTTTTCAACGATACCAGAACAAGAGGGGCTATTCTTGTAACTACCGGTTTAACACTTGCTGGGACGTTGATTGGCAAACATTATGGAGGTAAAGTTGGAGCAGCGGTCGGTGGCGCTGTAGGCGGGGCTTGTGGACTTGGGATTGTTGGTGAGATATGTTATATTTAAATTTAATATGTTAATTAATCAAATCAGCTTTACGCTGTATCCCGCTTATAGCAGGGTAGCTAGAGGGACCATAGTATAAAGGTACTCCGTTCACTTTCCGCCGAATTTTTGAGGCATTGCGAGTTGAGCGGCGGAACTCAACGCCGCGTTTTTAGTAAATAATGATTCATTTCCCCGAGTGAGAATCGAACCCCCAAACATCGCTTTTACAGTCACAAGCTTGTACGACCGTGCCACGACATCATAGAACTTAATCTCTAACTACCCCACAAATCCTATAACAGTATAAATTAATTTTGCAGTTGTATCCATGAGAGACGTATGGCAAGATATTAAAGAGAAACTCGCTGAATTATTCGACATTGTCTACGATTACCTAGCCGGTCTAGGTATCAACGATTACAAAAATGCAGCTAAATTTTTAATGCAAAACAGCGGGAACGGTACACAACTTGCTATGGTCATACTGCAAGTTACATCAGATATTCTTGGAAAACAAATATTATCTAGTTTGACTGCTTAGATAAAGACTTATTTTAAAATAATATAGAATTAAGTATTTACTTACTGACATTTTTATAGACTACTTATATGTAGACTGTTTTTACTAGACTAAAAATATAATTATGATCGAAAAGATCTCATTTCTTATAGACTATTTTTTTGACTGTAGACTAATTGTGATATTATGGTATTAGTTATAATAGTTATTTATAATACATAGTTAATAAGTTATTAGTTATAATTTGATCGTACAATCACAATAACTGATCTAATTTGTAACTTTTTGTTTTTTTGTTTCTATATATTTAGTTTTCTTTTTCTTTTCTTAATTGTTGTTTTACTTTTTAGTTTTTATATACAATTTCTATTTTTTTATCTATTTACTGAACTTTCTATTTTTAACAATTATCACTTCATGTATCAAAATATATAATTGAAAAATTATTTATATTGACAGATTATTTTTGTGTATTATTTATTATTATTTGCATGCTTGGTATATTAATTGTTTTTATTGAAAAATATATAATTATTTTTGTATTCAGTTTGTATCTTTTAATAAATGTATGTAATAGAATTAATATGATTTTATTAATAAAGTTATTCAAATACCTTTAAATAGTTTTTTACTTATTTTGATCTTTGCACCGATATCGTTACACTCCTCATTTAATCTAATAATAATATTGTTGTCTGGAAGCCTTGTCTGGAAGCATATCTTCAATATTTAATTCATCATAAATTCTAATAATATTGTTGTCTGGAAGCGATCGCTTTACGCGTTAAGGCTGCCTTTATTATTTTAAGTTTGTATGTGAAGTTTATTTATTATTATTAACAAAATTATGAAAAGGCCTAAGCTGAATAAAGGAATGTCTTTGTACAGACGTTGGCATTTGAGAGTTGACATTGACACAACGTTAACAAACAGTGTATTTACAGATATTATTAGCGTTTTATTTTATTTTTTATTGTAGCATTTCAAGTTTTTTGGTAGAAAACAAAAAATTACACACGGAAATTCACTACAGCTTCCATATAATATATCCTGTTTTGTTTCAAAACGTTTCTGTGTAAATTATAATTTGGCTGTTTTCCCACTTTCGCATACGCAATTTGGTGTCTTCTCTAAATAAGTGTTATTGACTAATACATCACTCATAGGAATACATATTTTTTACCAAAATGACTATGATGTTAGCACAATCACATATGCCAACCGAGTTAAGCCTAAATCTTAGAGAAATAGAGCTAACTATTTTGAAATTGGGTGAGTAAAATTTTCTAGAAAGTATTCGTTATTCAAAATAACGAATAGATACACATTACTATTAGTTTTTATGTTTGCTAAAAAGAAATATTAATATATCTTTTATATTGTTATTTGAACATTTTAAAATAAAGATATTAATTTATTATAGTAATTATGGTTCATTTTATTTACATTACCAACATTTATTAGTAAATAAATTTTTGTAATGTAAAATATCTTAAAACTTTTGAATTTATAAAAAAATCTACTTTTTAGTTGATTTATTCGACATAAAAATAGTATGGGACCAAAATGCAGCAATATTAACTGGCACATTTGCTCTTGTGGGAGGACTTGTGGGAGGATATGCTGGTGGTAGAATGGGAGCAGCACTTGGAGCTGGGATTGGAGGGGCAGCTGGATATGGAGTATCTAGTGAGTATAAGATTTTTTATTTTAATAATAACTAGCAACTCAAACTCATTTCTCATGTCAGAAGTTTTTGAGCACAATCCTTTTAAAGCCGTGCCCAGTTTCAGTACATTCGGTCTTAGCATTTCAAGTGACAGCCAGTATAACAATCATCTTTAAAGCAAGTTGACCTCAAACAAACTGAGGGTCATTAGCAGAGCGAGCTCTCCAAAACGCTGATTAGCCTTGTATTGTGCCCAGGTTCATTTATATTTACCTTAAAGGCCAGTTTGCACCCGTAACTTCTCTGCTGTTACACAGCATCGTAGATGGTTGTAATCACTGACCACAGGGTGACTTGTGCACTCGTTTGCCTTGTAGGTATTTTCCATTAAAATAAAAACAAAATTTAAACTTATTATTATTATATTATTAACACTATTGCGGCTCAGTGAACAAACTCTGCATTTGCGCTGTCAGATATGATGGTTGTGAATGAGAATAGAAATGATCCTCACTTGGAGAAATGCTTGTTTTAATTATGTTCATTTAACTGATATGGTAAAATAAGAAACATTGTAAAGTATAAAGTATGACATTGTAAAGTATGAAGTATTGTAAATAAGAAGCATTGGCCTATGCCCCCAACCTAGAAAATTGTTAAATAAAATAATAAAAAATACATTAGTTCATTTCTAAGAATGCATGGTTTAATTGGCTAGATGCTATTGATGCTTGTACATTTTCAAGAGATATAGGATTAACCCCAGTTATGATAAAAAATGTTATACATTTCTTAATATTATCCTTTTTTTAGTATGTAAAAAATGTTATAATATACATTAATTATTTTGTTTCTCTTACAGCTGTGGTATCACTTCGTGAAATTTGGTCCTTCATCAAAGAGCAATTGACTGAGCTGTACTACATAGTCTTCAATTATTTAAGACGATTGGATCCCGTAGATTGTATTCGAGCCATAGAACTGTTACTGCGGTGCACGTCTAGTAAAAAAGAACTTGTACTTACAATTTTAGATTTTGTTGCGCATAAGTTAGGCAGAGAGGTGTTTTCAACGTTAACAGTGGCTTAAAATAGTAAAAAAAAAAATTAAAGCACAGAAGATTGTGATATGGATATGTTTTTCTTCTAGCAAGTAGTGTAATGCACATATTACTTTTAAATAATAAATCTTTCTTAAAAGAAATTCAAAGTCCGCTCTAAATAATAAAATCAGTTTATTGGCTTATATTAGGAGATCAAAAATTTCATTCTAAATTTATATTAGAATATGACAAAAGTATAACTTACTAAATATGCCTGGTTTAGGAATAATGTCTGTGATCTTAGCCTAAAAGAAGATTGAGATATTTAACGATTTTCCTTTTATAATAAAAATTGTAGTGCCTTCAACATATTTAAAATATATTGTCTATATGTTTACAAATTAAAATATACATTTTAAATCTCAATTATAACACTATTATAATTATATATTATATGTATAGAGGATATATATAGCACTGTAATTATAGAATTGAGGTGAATGTTTATTTATTTTATTATATTGATATTTTCTTAGCTTCCTGTTGTAGTTTCTAGCTTTATATGGCAAGGAAGGCAAATGGAACATAATATTAGCACTCTGTTCCCCAAACACCGTTCCATTTTCGAGACATTGTATATTGAACAGTATAGTGCTTTGTCTTGTTATCAGAGCAAGGAATTGTAAATAAATGGTTTCCTCTAAAAGAACTCGAACCTACAAACGTCGCCTTTACAGTCATACGCTGCGCCATGACGCAACCTTCCTTGTTATGTTGAAAATTACAAATAGGTACTATCGTTTCATTTTTCTACTTTTAAAAGAATATTTATCAATTCTATATTCTCTTTGACTTTTGGTAAATGGAGACTGAAGTGGTTGATTAGTTTTATTTTGCCTAGTTCCTAAAATATGAAATTATAAAAAATATATATATTGTAAATTAAAAGGGTGAAGGGTAAAAAAATATGTTCGATTTCATTGAATATGATATTAAGATATTTTACACTTTTAGGAATAAATCTGAGTGTTTTTTTTTAGTATTTTTAGTTTATTTAAATTTAATTTTAACATTCAATGTCCCGTATTCGGACTGCAGAGAATGGAGTGATCAAGACACTAGATTCTCTTAAAAATTTTGCGAATCCTGCTGTATGCAGGATAAAACGTGAAGCTGATGTTTGTAACTTTTCTTTTGATGTACAGTTGTGATACTATATTTTACTTATAAATAGTTTTTTAATCTGTAATTGTGTGATTTTTTTTTAATTTTTGATTAATTATATAAGTGGTTGCGTTTTTATACTATTTTTTCTAGTTCTTGTGGTGTTTTGTATTTTTTTTGCTCAAATAGACTAGGTAGTGGTATATAAATATATTGAATAAAGCTTATTTTCATAAACCTATTTCTTTTTTTTACTATCTTTTATTAACCAAATTAATAACTCAAATGCTTACTTTTTAGTAATATCATTAAAGTCATAGAATTAATTTCTATTTAAAATTTTTAAATATTAAATATTTTTATCTAAAAATATTTTTTTAACAATGATATATAACATTTTATATTAAGTAAATTTTTTCGTGGATTATCAATTACTAGACAGATTCCTCTCAGCGTTATATGTAAGGATTGCTTTTTTTTATTTCATAAGCTTTTTAATTTTTTCGTTTTGTATAGGGAAAAGGATTTATTAAATAAATATACCAATTAATTCATACATTTATTTCACAATAAGGAACACTGGCGATCTATCACATTCTAAAAGGCGTTTACATTTTGTAGATGTCTTTTTAAATAAATAATTTAAAATTTTATGAACAGAAGCTACATTCAAATGTTTTAATAGACAGAAATCATTGATTTTGACTTCTGTTACATATAATACATATTTATAGAGTTCGATCTGAATAGTGTAATAATACAATAAAAAAAATAAAAACTAAAACAAAATATGAGACAAATTAAAAAAATTACAATACATAACCATTTCATTAGACATCTACAGATTCAATGTCGAATACATACTACAATGGGTTTAAATTTTCTCACTAACCATCAAATAAATAATAAATAAATTTAGTATATCTAATAGGAATGTCCAAAATAGGTGCAGAATGAAGTTTTACATTTGTATAAGATCAGTATGAACCGAAACAAATCTGTACTTTTCTTGTTTGGCCGAAAACACAATAAATGGTAAAAAAAATCCCTTATTAAATTTACAAGCATCTAGTTATAGCAGGGTAGACAGAGGAAACTTGGGAACCTAGTATTAAGACACTTCGTTCCTCACTGTCTGTCAAATTATGGAGGCATTGTGTGTTGAGTTGCGGAACTCAACGCCGCGCTTTGCCTCTTTACTTTGGTATAAATTAGAACAAAGGAAAATACTTTAAATTTAAAAAGAGATTATACAAATGACTTATGGATATTTCACGTTCCAAAATATTTTCGAACGTTTAAAAAAATAATATAATTATCTTTAATTTTTCATACTTTTCTTTTAATATTTATTTCTCAAATTTATTTCTTTTTTTTTACAATTTATATAAGTAATTGATACAAATGTGAAACTTTTACGTAGTGAAAAATATTAGTCTATTTTAAATCCTACAACACTTATTTTTTTAGCTCTAAAATAATAAACAAAACTGTGACAGAGTAAATATAAATTACAACTACAAACTTACTTTAAACTAAAAAAGTAACATTTTCCTTCAATCGAAAATTCATAAAAAAAAAGATACCACAAACCAAAAGATTAAAATAAATAAATTGAAGACATACATGAATAAAGGTGTTATCGAATAAAAAATGTATACTTTATTGTCAAAACTTCAACATACTATAATATAACATTAGAAAGTTAAACATTTTTTTTTATTTTAACAAAGTGGATAATCTTAACAAATTGTTTACTACTTTTAAGAACATATGCGTAGTAATAATTGAAGTAATAAGCAAAATTAAAATTTTATTAAAATCCTCATGGCGCAGTGGCACAGTGGCTGATTGCAAAGGCGATGGTTGTAGGTTCGATTCTTTATTGTGGGAATGAACAAATTTCGACGGAACGGAATGTCTCATCACTGGATTTCCTCTTTCTACCCTGCTATAAGTGGAATACAACGTGAAAATTAAAAGAAACAAATAAATTTAATCACCTCTATCTATGTATTCAATTATTGTAAAGCAAACAGTCTACACTATTACTAATATTATTTTATTTTTTCATATCAAGCAATAACCGGAATCGAACTCGCGACTCCTCGAGTACTCTTTTGTACTATTTGGTTACAATAAATAATTTAGATTTTTATACTAATATAAGCATTTTCAGTATTGTCGTTTACTATCTACTTTCTAAGTTTAGCAGATCTATGTTTTATTGGTTTATTCTATTCTATTTATAATCTATGTACTCACCATTTTTTATCTATAAAACAGATAGAAATTAAGAGATTTAATTTATATTTGTGATCAGTTGGTTTCCCGAAAATTCTTGTGATTCATTACTTCATTTTCCAAGTTTATTATTTGGAATAACCTATACTGTATTTTTAAAATGTTATTCTACACTTATGAAAGACAAATACTTATTTAGAAAACGTATAAAAATGATCGGTTTCCAGGAGGCGTGGATTCGAGTCCCGCTACCTTAAAATTTTTATACGTTTTCTAAATAAGTATTAACCTATAGTGTACTTTAAAAAGGCATCCATATTTTATATATAAACATAGCGTTCATATTATAAATATAATCCCCGAGACGGTTTCGAAGTCACTATCATTACTACCATGTGCATATCCGAAGATATATTCCAGAGGGGATCTTGAATTTAGTTTCGAACTATATTTATTGTATAAAGGTTTTTTTTTTATTTTCAGAATTGACTTTTTGTTTTGTCTTTCCTATTATATTATTGAATGATTGTGATATCTAATTCTACTATATTACTTTCGGACAAAATAAAAACGTCAAATGGACTATGACGACGTCATTGGTTATTTTAAAATAATTTTATTTTTACTTAAAATGCGTAAACACGTCAAGAAACTATATATATATATATTTTTTAAACAGCCTCAATAATTTTTAGCTTTCATCTAAATTTAGATTAATCCTACCTTTTCATTTTTATTTTATCAAACAAAAGTTTAAGTAAAAGACAGGTACATTTTTTTATAATAATAATAATAATTTTGAATTACGAAATTAAATATAACAATAAATTAATGTATACTATTAATATTGGAGATCACGCCTCAAATGGAGATTAGAAACAAAAAAATTTAATTAGAAACGCGAATTTTTTAACATAAAGTTTTTGCTAAAAAGCTTTTTTTGAAAATAATAATTGAAACTCAAATTTTCATTTTCAACATAAATAAAACCACAAAAAAACTGTTGTCTAAAAAAAAATAATTAGAAAATTATAAAATAATATTATAGAATAAATATCCAATAGTACGAATAGGCCACGACACAAATGTCATGTAATATATATAGGTACCGTTGACACTTGTAAGGGTTTTTTAGTAGTGTCTAATTGTACTTAGAGGCACTTGTGTCCGTGCAGAGATAATCGTTATATGAGTGTCGTGTGTATATAGTGTGTATATATTATAGTATGTATATATGTGTAGTGTGTCGTAGTCTGTTCCTACCTTAACATAATAGAAAACTTAAACTTTTATGTTTTCTAAAATATTTTTTCTACCTAATATTTTTTCTTTAAATGTGGAACAAATCTTAAAAAACTTTAGAGAGATCTGTCTAGTTAAATATATAAGATAAGTTTATCATTTATTTAGTAAATAACATAGATTAGAAGATTAGAGAGAAGGGAAAGAGCGTAATTGCAAGCGCAAGAGAGACAGTAAATGACAGTTGATTGTTAAATATTAAAAAAAAGCTAATTGTTTTTTTAAAGTATTATTTTTGTTCAAAAATGAAAGAAAATATTATTATTAATTTTTCTTTTCCAGAAAAAAAATTAAAAAATAATTTATCTTTTCTTTAGCAAATGATGATTTAATATTTATGCGTGTGTTATAATATCTTTAAAAAGAAATCAATGCTTATACAAGTATGTATACTTTATTGTCAAAATGACTTTAAGTACGATGAAAAACAATACATATAATTAAAAGTATATAATATTTGCTTCTATATAAAAAATAATTTGAATATGATAATGAAGAATATAATATATATATATTATATATATATTTAGAAAGTCACTGGTATATTTTACGTAACGGAAATAAAGCAAAAGAGTAAAAAAGAAGAAAAAAAGCAAAACAGCATAAAAACTACAAATCATTACAATTTAAATAATCGAGAGTCAAATCCAATATAATAATTGGAAAAATCGATACTTAAATAAGAATAAAGACATTAAAATTATAATTTTATGATATCGATTTTTAAATAATTATATAAACATTGGTTGATATAACTTGTCATGTCATGAAAAGTTATATACTACTACATAATAAAATATGTATATAGATATTTTTTAGATATGTATGTGTTTATGTAAGATATTTGTTTGTGTGTTTGTTAGAATATTTCTAATTTACTGGTCATCCATAGCGCTTTTGAGTTCCATAGCCAATTTGTAGCCGAGCTCCGGTCGACGGTCGCGACCTTCCACCATAGCTAATACCTGTAATTTAAATTATTTCACATAAATTATTAACATTAAAAAATATATTTTCCGTATACCGTATATAAAATATGAAAAAAAAAATGTATAAAAGTTTGAAAGTAGCGAGATTTGAACCCGTGCCCCTTTGGAACCGTCCAAGCAATGTGACCACAACGCCCAAAAATTCTTGTACCAACGCTATTTTTATATTAGCATCTCTTTAGCGTCGTAGCGGAGATAATTGCTTATAATTTCAATGTTATTTGGTAAGAGAAAAAATATGAAAATCAGCTTCACGCTGTATTCCCCAAATTTTTCATACGCTTATTAAAATATTTTCTCTTCTCCTAAGTAAGCATAGAGAACCTAGTGTAAAGACACTCTATTCTCCTTTTTCAGCTAATTTTAAAGACATTTGATGTTGAATTGGGCAACCTAACGCCGGGCGTTGTATGTTACCAGAGTGGTGAAATGGAAATAATTTTAATATAACAAAGTTTCGAATAGTGAAGAGGTGTCTTAACACTACGGATTGTTTTAACACTACACTACGTTCCCTCTGTTTTTCCTGATACACGTAAAAACGGGGAAGGTAAAAAAAAACTACTACGAATTCGAGATATGTTCAATTTAGTGTATATTTTAATGTATTTTTTATCGCAGACAACAACGACATCGTTTTAACAACAAACACACTAAAGTATTGAAATTTTAATTATCGTGTTTTAAAAAATATGTCAATTGTAATAAAACTAGTATTTTAAATAATAATCACAAAATAATATGTATGTGGAACTCACAATTTGCGTACAATATGTTCAAATAGTAATTATTTTTGTTTTACAATATGGAATTAAAGAAAATGGGACAGCGGTCATATCAATAAAAAAAAAAACAAAATATTATTTGTCAATAAAACCATTTTTGGGGATTTTAAATCAGAAATTGATGGCAAAATTTTAATAAAGTCTTGTAATTTAAACGTGGGTATTACCAAAGAAACGGACGAAATAAAGATAAATATTATAGAGATGTGATCTCTTTGTAGGATATCAGGAGTCAGCTTAGCTGTTGCTTAGAATGTTAAAAAACCATATGTTTACCTGATGAGAGTCTATGATGACCCCGTCGTTGTTGACGATGCTGCTCTTGGTGGCCTCGATGTCGGCGACGTCCACGCCGCGGCTCGCGTCGTGCACCAGCGCCGCCCTGTAGCCGATGGCCAGCGCGTCGGCGATTGTTGCGCCTGCACGTCATAGTGAGGCCAGCCGTGGCAAGTTGAGGGTTCGATTACCACTCGAGGAAATTAAATATTTAACATTTTCAATTCTACGCTCTGGTGTTGAGGCAAAGCGCAGAGCTTAGTTCCGCCACTCTATACACAAAACCAAAAGTGGGGGACGAAAGTGTTTGAATGGAGAACGGACGATCTTAACACTAGGTTCCCGAGTTCAATGTACTTACTCGGCTATGTGCGAAACATCGTGAAACTATAGATATTTTAATACGTTTTCCAAACTACTCTGCAAAGGACATATGTACGTGAAGGAGGATTCCAAGGGGATTGGATTCCAATCCTGCTAAGTTAATACTTTTATTCTATTTGACAAAAAAATTGTTGTGGCGCAGGGGAACAGAGACTGTGAGCGCGAAAGATTGTGACTTCGATTTCTACTTGCGGAAAAGGAATATTTATCATTTTCATTTCCTCTGGTAACGAGGCTCGGCCTGGGGGAGGCCCGGCGATGAGCTCTTTGGTAACGAGGCAAGGTGCGACGTTGAATTCCACCACTTAATACGTAATGGCTCCAGAATTTGGAAAGTAGAGAATAAAAGTGTCTTAACACTAGGTTCCCAGATTCTCTCTGCCTAACATACTATGTGCGGGATAAAGCGTGATAACAACAAAAAATGTCACTCACCAACGCAGACGTCGTAAGCGAGTCCACATATAAATATATCGGTGGCGCCCCTCAGACGCAGTTGGTTACAAAGACTGGTGTCGGTCAGTTTCTTGTTGTCCCAGAATACGGAGTACGAATCCACTTCGGGGTTGGTGCCCTTGTACACTTTTACCGCGTGGTCTACGATCTGTTAAATTTAAATATA
>JAAIXJ010000135.1:531839-600086 GCA_013403705.1 Heliconius hermathena
TATATATATATATATATATATATATATATATATATATATTCGTTTTATTTGGTGATTTTCACACAAAAAAATTAATTAATTTAACAGTCGCACAAACGTGTGACAGTTGTGGATTCGATTCCCATTCAAACAATAGAATTATTTAATATTTACATTATCTTCGCTCTGGTTGATACCAAAAATGAAAATATTAAGTTAAAGCACGTGATTGAGTTCCGCTACTCCAACACGCATGACGCAATCTTTTTAAAGATCGTAAAAAAAGATGCTACAGATGCTACGTAACTTAACGCCAAAAAATATCAACGATAAATAAGTTTAAAGCAACCTTCAGATCCTTATGCAGCTCCGCGCCCCAAGTGTCCTGCACGCAGTGCCGCGGCCACAGCCGCTGCTTCATGGGCGGCGGGCCCGCGAACATCACCGTGTCGTACGCCTGCGCCTTGTCCGCCGACACCTGGCCGACGGAGTGTTGGGTCACTATGGTTTCTTACTCAGTTTTTAAAGTTTATGAAAGATATCGGATGGGGATTTAAGGATAACGAATCATAGCACGGCGTCTTTGAGTTCCGCCACTCAACACGCAATGCATCGAAAATTCGGTGGAAAATGGGGAACGGAAGTGTCTTTATGGAAACAGAATGTCTTAACACTATGTTCCCAGGTTCCCTCTGCCTACCCTGCTATGTGCTTCAAGATAAAAACGGTAGGTATTCGATAATTTTGTCGACGTTCAAAATTTTCACTAGTATTTTAAGACTAAATTCAAGTCGTCGTCGTCTGTCAAAGATTGCTTGCTGGCAATAAGACCACCTTGAGACGCTCTGAGTTTATTTCTTTGTTTTTCCTCTGTATCGGCATCATATATATGTATAGCATTTATCTATACAGTTATCGTCTTTAAGACGGTAGAAGCACAAAATCAGATATGGTAGAAAATATATTAGTGCAGTCATAAAAAGATTAATAATTATTGAAGTAATGATGGCGACAAATAGTTTTCATTTAAGGAATAAATGTAGAGACATACCGGCCTTTTTCTTATACTTAATTTGGTAATTAAGTATAAGAAAAAGGCCGGTACTTAAGTAAAGGTACTTAAGGTACTTAAGTTGGTAAATATTACAAATTAGTCTGTCTGTAGCTACTTATATTTTCGTTAAGAAACTGTTTTGCTAATTCCATCATAGCAGCTTCAATTTCAATGTTTATTTTAAAATATTTTCCAAAAACTTGTGACTTAGAGCAAGTTTAAGTTTTAGTTATCACTTTGTTATCCATCCGTCTGTCTATCTGTCTTTATGTCTATCTCTTTGTCTGTCTGTTAAGAGCCTTTATCTCAGGAACGCTTGCAGATATCGAGTTGAATTTCAAACCATATACTCAGATCTACGGTCGCATGATTTCCTGAAAAAGTGATTCTATAAGCGTTCCAGTTTCAAGCTGTAATCAGCTTCACGCTGTATCCCGCACACAGCAGGGTAGGCAGAGGGAACCTAGTGTTAAGACACTCCGTTCCCCACTTTCCACCGAGTTCTGGAGGAATTGCGTGCTAAGTGGCACAGCTCAGCGCCGCGCTTTGCCTCGACATCAGAGCGAAGAAATGAAAATATAAATGTAAATAAATATTTCATCACCTCGAGTGGGGATCGAACCCACAACTAATCGATTTTACAGTCACACTTTGTGCCACTGCGCCACGACTTACTTCAAAGCGCTACATACAAGCGTTCCGCTATTACTTTTTGAGGTACTGAAACCTAAAAAGTATAAATTACTTAAATATTGCAATAAATGAGCTTTATATACTATTAACTTACAGGGCTAGAAGGATGCAGTTCCCTCATATGCACGTTGTCGATGAAGCTAACGTGATCTGGAGGATGCCAGTCCAGGGAGTAGAAGACGCAGTCGAACGGCACTGACTCCAGCAGCCTATTGATAGGGTCCACCACCTTGAAATTTAATATATTTCTATTATAGGCAAATAGATATTGTTTTTGCTTCACGTTTTATTCCAAATATAGCAGGGTAGGCAGAGTGATCCTAGAATTAAAACATTCCGCTTTCCGCCGGATTCTGATGGCATTGCGTGTTGAGTGGCGGATCTCAACGCCGCGCTTTGCCTTGACGCCATAGCGAAAAAAATGAAAATATTAAATATTTAATTTTCACGGGTGGGAATCCAACCCACAACCTGTCGCGTTTACAGTCACACGCTTGAGCCCCTGCGCCACGACTGGTCTAGATATTATTATAAATACCCATTATCTATTTTACAACTCCTAATTTTTAACGATTCAAAATATAAGAACAACAATAAAACCTATGCATAATTGCTCATTTTGATAGGAATAACTGATTGTATACATTTTGTATTGGATAGAGACTTAATTTTATTGTTTTTACATATAATAGAGTGCTAAAGAAAAAATTCCACTTAAAAAGAGACGGATGGGTTTCACTAGGCGCGGGTTCGAATCCCGCTACGGTCAAATTTTGATAAGCCTTTCGTGCTTAAATCACTGTACAATACTTTTAAATTGTTAATAACACAATGTACTCTTTAGTTAGATCCCATCTGTTAGATGACGAAAAGAGTGATTTAAAAGAAGACTTCCACGAATTGGTAAAAAATGAAGATAAAATGAAAATATATAATAGTATTGACTTATTGAGGGCGTCATGGCGCAGTGGCACAACCATGTGATTGTAAGTGCGCGGTTGTGGGTCGAACTCCCATCCAGGAACTTATTATTTATTAATATTATAACTTCTTGCTTTGGTAACAATGCAAAGCGTTGCGTTGAGTTTCGTCACTAAACACGCAATGCTTCCGGAAAGTGGGGAACAGAGTGTCTTAACACTAAGTTGTATCTGCCTACCTCGCTATATGCGGGATTCAGCGTGAAGCTGAACAAAAAAAACATAGTAGCTACAAGTCTATTCATATGTAGGTCTCAAAAATACATACATTAGCTAGATACAATGGTCATATCCGGTTTAATTCGATCTATTTTATTTATTTAATGAATCGTAAAGCCGTTTTTCATTGTTGACATACTGTAGTAGCTTGATAGTTATTTATTATATACAAACACAATATATTTAGTAGTTGTTGTCTGATTACCTATATAAATATATTAAATTAATGAGGCCAGTCGTGGCACAGCGGCACGAAGTGTGACTGTAAAACCGACTGGTTGTGGGTTCGATCCCCACTCGAGGAGATGAAATATTTATTTAAATTTATATTTCCATTTCTTCGCTCTAGTGTCGAGGCTAAGCGTGGCGTTGAGTTCTGCTACTCAACACGCAATGCCTCCAGAATTAGGCAGAAAGTGGGGAACGGAGTGTCTTAACACTAGGTTCCCTCTGCCTACCCTGCCGTGTGCGGGACACAGCGTGAAGCTGATTTATTTTTTATTTTTTATATTATAATTTTAAGTAATACATTTGGATTTATAATATATTTAGTTTCATTAGTCATTTTAGTTTTAGTTAACAATTTAAATTCTATAATATTATTATATTTTTTTTTTATTGTGATCATTTAATTATAAATTCACTTAGTTTTATTTCATTTTGTATAATATTATGTATTTATTATCTGTTATTATTTTATTTATTTAATTACCTCTATAAATATATTAAATTAATGTATAAAATTTTCTTTCTCTTGGCCTCATGATGTATTCGGCACATAGCAGATTAGTTACCAGGAACCTGGGAGCTTAGTTTTGAGACACTTCCGTTCCCCCATTTCCGCCGCATTTCGAGATATTGCGTGGTGAGTGGCGGAACTCAATTCGTTACCGGAGCGAGGAAATGGAAATATTAAAAATTCCATTGCCTCGAGCAGGAATCGAATCTACAATCTGTTGCGTTACAACAGCAGGCTTGTGCCCCAGCGCCACGACTCGCCTAAAGTTATCTTAAAACTGTTTTTTTTTTAAGTTACAATGTAATTCATGTGGGGAACGGAGTGTCTTAAAAAAAACACTAGGTTCCCTCTGCCTACCCTGCTGTATGCGGGATACAGCGTGAAGCTGATGTAATTCATTACAAATCAAAATAAATCAGCTTCACCTCAACACCAGAGCGAAGAACTGGAAATATAAATTTATATAAATATTTCATTTCCACGAGTGGGGATCGAACCCATAACCAGTCTGAGCCACGACTGGCCTCTATTTTATTTCATTTCATATTCATTGCAACATTTTTTTATATAATTAACCAACGTACAGTATATACAGGTAGTATACTGAACGTTACTTAATAATAAAATAGTATACTATATAAAATGGTGCCTAGCAAGATTTTTGAAACGGTCTGAAATAAATTATGCTTCGTGATTCATTGTGACATGCACTTTGTAAGAAACAATACCACCGCGACGTGAATCACACCGAAATGCAACTCAATTTAAATAGATTTAATGGTAGTTTAACCAAGTATTTTTCATTTTATTTGTTTTGTGAGCTGATTTTGATTGTTTCAGCCACGCTACATTCTAAAACTGTAAATTTGGAGTTGCTTTAAAAGTAAAAATCATGTTTTGATATACATATAAGTACTTCATACCGAATAGGTAGAAAATTTAAAATAAGAAACAAAAATTAAAATCAGCTTCACGATGTATCCCGCACACAGCAGGGTAGGCAGAGGGAACCTAGTGTTATGACACTCCGTTTCCCACTTTCCACCGTATTCTGGAGGCATTGCGTGTTGAGTGGTGGAACTCAACGTCGCGCTTTTGCCTCGACGCCAAAGCGAAGAAATGAAAATATAAACCATCATCGAACCCACAACCAATCGATTATACAGTCACAGTTTGCGCCCCTGCAACACGACTGGCCTCTTAAAATAAGAATTTGACTAAATAGGCCTATTTATGTAAGGCTATATTCAAATATGACTTGAAGTATAAAATAAATATTGTTTAAATCTGTCGGTTAAAAGTCGATGCATTTGAAAACTATGCAAAATCTATTATAAGTGATTTTTAATTAAGCGTAGGTTTTTCGGTGTAATAAAATTGGAACCGTTGTGGTGTACTTATGGGTTCGATTCCTATTGGGGGGGCATGAATTATTACTTATTATATTTTAATTTCTTAGCTTTGGTAACAAGGCAAAGCGCGGCGTTGAATTCTGCCACTCAACACGTTACGCCTCGAAAATTCGGCGAAAATGGAAATGGGGAATGGTGTCTTAACACTAGGTGTCCTGCCTCTGCCTACTCTGCTACATGTGGGATACACTTGAAAGAAAGAATAATTAAAAAAATATGACCGAGTTTCACTAATCAGCACAAAAAAGGGAGAATTGAGTAAATCATCATCACATGTCATATACATTCTGAACACCTGGCGATAAGGAGCAAAGAAATGTAAATAATCAAGAAATATTACAATTTTATGAGGCCGTCGTGGCACAGGGGCACAAGGGTGTGACTTCTAATATTTTCATTTCTTCGCTCTGGCACCAAGGCAAAAACCCGGCGCTAAGTTCCGCCACTCAACACGCAATGCTTCGAAAAATTCGGCGGAATGTCGCGAACGGAGTGTCTTAACACTAGATTCACTCTGCCTACCCTGTTATATGCAGGATACAACGTGAAACTGATGATTGTTTATTTATTATAATTTTATTATAATATGTCAAGGCTAATTAATAAAATACGTAGCAATAGTTCCAAAACAGTTTGAAAAAAGTTAGTAACAAATTATGTAACAATAAAAAACTAGCTAAGTGCGAGTCGTATTTGCTCTCCGAGATTTTCGTACAAATTTCAGGATTGTAGGACAATTTATAAAAGTTGACAAATTTAAGTTTGCTGGTATATGCATACAAAAACGATGCTCAATGCAAACAAATGTCCGTATCTTTTTTTGTGTTCCAAGCGACCATGAATATTTGATATTAATTTTGATTGTCGAGATAAACAGTCTTGACAGACGGACAGGCTGTAGTGATCCTATAAGGGTAATCCATTTCGAAGTACGGAACCCCAAATATCGCCATAAATAACTACAGTCACTTCCCACTCAAAGTAAAAAAAAAACGAGCATTATAATTTACAACAACCGCAATAGCTACATTAGACGATTAGTTTCAATTGGTTGAACGTGAAACTTATTAAAACATCTTGAAAACTTGGTTTAAAGCAGTACTGAAACGGCGAGTTGCCACCCCTTTACGGTGCCTGGCACCGATTCGATGGCCTAATTGGTATTCGCCACCTCAAAGTGTGAATGGTATTCAAACCATTTCTAATTTAAGCACCTTGGCACTGAAAGAACTTTGGGGTCTGATCGAAAATGGAGTTAATAGGATCTATTTACGTCTGTAGTTGTGTGTTGCTGAAGATTGTGTTGTAGCTATTAGTTTACTTCACCTTTTGTTATATTATATAATATATTATATAAAATTTAGGGCAATCATGGCTTAGAGACTTAAACGTAGAGACGCAACAGGTTGTGGGTTCGAAAGAAATGAAATTTCCTCGCTGTAGTAACGAGGCAAAGGCCTCCATATTTTGGCAAAATGTGGAGAACGGAAGTGTTTTAATGGGAACGGAGTGTCTTAACATTAGGTTCCCAAAAAAACACTATGTACTATGTGAAAGATACAGCGTGAAACTAAAAAAGAAATAACATAGTTAAAACGTTTTTGAGCACAAATTTAAAGTATTTATGATATTCTAAAACTAAGACTAATAACCTTATTAGTTATAATCGGACACACCGAAAATTAAGAAATTACAGATACTACTGTAATATATTATAATTATTTATCTTGCGCCCAATAATAATAAGTATCATCAACAAATTTTTCCTCAAATGAGGAACTTTGTGAATATGCAACAAAGAAGCTAACAGAAAATAAGCGATAGACATGTCAGGATAAGCTACGACAGAAATACAAATATTTAAAAAAATATATTCCTTTAACATTGAAGTGCAATTCCACATTAAGGAAATAATATATTTAAAAAATTACCAAAAAATTACTTCCAAGCCTTCTAGCCATTTTATTATAATTTTTTTTGCAATTTCACGTTACAGTCCCGCTACTTCCAAATTTTGATATTTTTTTTTAATAACTTTCATTTCAGCTTCACGCTGTATCCCGCACACAGCAGGGTAGGCAGAGGGTTAAGACACTCCTAGTGTTAAGACACTCCGTTCCCCACTTTCTACCGAATTCTGGAGGCATTGCGTGTGGAGTGGCAGAACTCAACGCCGCCCTTTGCCCCGACACCAGAGCGAAGAAATGGATATATAAATTTAAGTAAATATTTCATCTCCTCGAGTGGGGATCGAACCCAGTCGATTTACAGTCACACTTTGTGCCTCTGCGCCACGACTGGCCTCAATATATATTTCAAATAAACAAATGCACATGATACAATTTCGTATCTAAAGTATCAGCACAGCATATACTTTCCTGTAATACGAATAAGCCAACGTGATCTAAGGGGATTCCTGGAGTCCACTAGTTACTAGTCATCAATTAACATCTATCCTTATATTTTCCATTGACGGATATTGATTCGACCTTGGTCCCATATGCAAATGTTACAAGGAAATTGACTCTATTCTGTCTTCGAAGAGGAAAATATTCAGAGAAATCTAGGATAATTAATTCCGTTTTCAACCCACCATTTAAAGTTTAGGTTTAGTTTTAAAATTTTGCATTAACTCTTCAGATGTTGCCTTGATACAACAGGATTTGAAAAAAGTCTTTGAAAATGATAAGACATTTCTCTTTTCTTTCCAGATCGAACTGATAACTTAGATTGGCGTACAGAGTAACTAATCACTACACCCATAGGTCAGTCTCTAGCTACTATTTCGTACCCATCACAAGCAGGTATACATGTAAACATTTATTGGAATATGGCCAAAGTAAAGGTTTCGTGAGTTTTATGGGCAAATTGGTTAACTAACTTTGTTATCTGCGGTTAATGCAGTTTTTCCGACATGCAATATCTTCATTTTTGATTTTGCACCAACAAATCAGAGCCTATTGTGCTGCAGTTGAAAAATACATGACGTTACACGCGAGGTTTGTGGTTTCGATTTTCAGCCGGAAGACTGTTTATATTTAAAAGATTGTTTTTCGTAAGGTTTAGTTAGCGCTATTGGCCTCTTACTGAAAATGTAAAACATCATCTAAAAATGGCTGGTTGACTCAGCAGTTCTATTTAATGTCAGTCTTCTAGTTAATGTGTAATCGAAGTCAGTCAGTCTTCTAGTTAATGTGTAATAGAATGCTTCAGTTAGTCATGGCGCACAAGAGCTTGACTGTAAACGTGTCAGATTGTGGGTTCGATTCCCATTCGAGGAAACGAAACATTTAATATTTTAGTTTCTACGCTCTGGTATTGAGGCAAAGCGCGGCGCTGAGTTGCGCTACTCAACACGCAATGACTCCAGAATCCGGCAGAAAGTGTCTTAACACTAGGTTCCCTCTGCATACTCTGCTACATACGAAAAACAGCGCAGCGACAAAAAAAAACCAAATTGTCGGCAATACTTTAAAAAAGAAGTATAATTTTTCCACAGATCTTTATTTCGTTAAAAGCATGTTTCGTAGCTAGTGCTTGGTACTACTGTCTGTAATGTATTATAGTAGTAGGTACCTTAAAGGTCACGTTAACTAGGTTTGCAGGATCGTGTAACGATTGACATTATACCGCATAATTCAGTCAGGCCAATTTTTCCTTTTCTTTAGAGTAAGATGATTTTTTTACTTTATTTATATTCAATGATTGCTAGTAACGTTTTCTCTTACAAAAAATATTATTATTTTGGAGCATCGAAGGGAAAAATAACATTAATAAATAGATAACGACTAAATATAACGGGCAAAAACTGAAAAAAAAATTAAAATAAAGAAAAAAAACTAGCATTCGCGCCTCCCGGAAACCAACCGACTTGGTTGGTTTCCAGGAGGCGCGAGTTCGAGTCCCGCTACGTTAAAATTTTTATACGTTTTCTAAATAAGTATTTATTTGCATACATATTACCAGGTCATTCCTAATTTCCGGTCATAACGATTTGAATATGATAAAACTGACTTAACACTTCATAATATATGAATCGTATTACAAATTACAATGTATTGCATTTCATAGCGTCACTACAATGGATGACGTGTCAAAATGTAACGTGAGACATTTTCTAATAACAGGAAACTGTTAGAAAATGTTGTTTATCCATAAAATATTATTTGTATACATACATTCATGAAGTAAAAAGCCGGAGAAGTGCGCGAGTTGGATTCGCTCATCGAGGGTTCCGTAGCAATTTCAGGATGTTTTGTCCGTTGTAAGTCAACGGAAAGTACAAGTTTAACGGAAAGTTGTAAAAGTTAACAAACTTAAGTTTGTGGGCGCATGCGTTCATTTTGAATTACAAATATAAGTTTGTAACGGATTCTTTTTTTTTAATACCTTCAAATTTTCACTTTTCACGATTTTTGCCTTTATTTGTATAGTAAATTCCCATTTCGAGTCAAATTTAATAACTATAGTTCCTGTAGGTTTCGATTATAATACAACATTCGAAATGCAGCAAAAACAATGCGTAAATGATCATATCTTTTCATTGTGCGTAGGATGTAGAAGGTTGATCTTTTTTGTGCTCCAGGGTGTCTTCATATTTTATTTTAATTTTTTTTTTTTGATATCTCAACGCGATCTCGAGATAAATGGTCTTGACAGACTGACAACAAAGTATCTTGTACCTCAAAAGGAAAGAAGGGAAACTTATAAGGGTTCCGTTATTTACTTTTGAGGTATGGAACCCTAAAAATCAAGTAATTTATGTCTATGTATGCGGAAAGACTATTTACAAACCCATTTTGAGTATATTGCTCTTATATAAATTAATAAAAGTGCAAATATGTCATTGTTGCATCAAATAATGGACTTATGCTAATTAAACAAGTGTCATACCTATAGTCTCTTAAGTTACTCTGCAAAATGCTTTCAAATGTTACTTTAAATTGTCTTGGCTAAGAAAAATCTAAAAAACAAGCACCTTGCAAAAATATTTTTTTAACTATTTTAATACAGGAGAGAGAACCTAGTGTCAAGATACACTATTTTACGCTTTTCGTCTGAATATCTCGAGATAATGCGTATTGAATGGGTGAAAAACGGTTTGTTTTACTAAATCGAGAGAAAAAAATATTACTTCAATTGAGATCGAAGTCGCACCTCAATCATCGCGTTAACAGTCACACGTTGCCCCACTGCACCGCGATGGCATTTAAGATCTAAATAAGTTTTTGTTTTTTTTTATCTCTCCATAATCGTTCATAGCATGTTAGGCAGATGTGAACCTTGAATTACGCGCGCCTAATGACAACGGATTCCATTAATGCACTACCATTCCCCCTCTTTCTGCTGAATTCTGGTGGCATTGTGTATTGAGTGGCGTAACCCAACGCCGCTTTGCCTTGTTACCAGCGGGGAAATGAAAATATAAAATATTCCATTTCTCCTTAGTTAAAAATTAAATAACATACAATTATAAACTGTTTCGATATACGCTAAACAAAATTGTAATAGAAAGCAAGAATTAATAATGTACAACTAATAGAAACTAACTTCAAGAATTAGAATAATCGCATTTTTAACACTAACTAAGTACCTAAATGCTTTTTAACTGAATAAAATATATTTAAATTGATCAGTGCTATAATTATGCCATAAGTAATGGGTTCAATTCCATATCGCGAATCACATGTCAACTTTTTATTAGGTATTATGAATCAGTTTCACGCTGTATCCCGCATACGGTAGGGTATGCAGAGGGAACCTAGTATTGAGACACTCCGTTCCCCACTTTCCGCCGAATTTTTCGAGGCATTGCGTGTTGAGTGGCAGAACTCAACGCCGGGTTTTTTATTTGGCGCGAGAGAGAAAAAAACAGAATATTAAGAAATAATAACTCATTCACTCAAGCGGGGATCGAACCCACAACCGTCTCGTTACAGTCACATCTTTGTGCCCCTGCGCCACTTAACTTTATGCATTAAAAATGAAAATAAATATTTAATTTCCTCGAGTGGGAATCGAACCCACAACCTATGGCGTTTACAGTCGTGCACTTGTGCCCCATACGTTTGGTCTCGATATATTCAGATTAAAAAGAAATAAAAAAAATACATTTTAAAAATTTTTTTTTAGCAACTCTTACATAAAAAAAAATCTATACATAAAAAAGTGTCGTAAACTAAAATCAATATGCAACATAATAGATAAGTAATAACACACGGTACATGCACGTCATGGCTACGACCATGTTTGATCGATTCGTGTGTGGTACTTTATCTCACCCAGAGGGGGATCTTAATAGGAATTAGGAGAAAAAAAATATTAAATTGTTATAAAATATTCAAAATATAAGGTGGCCAGTCGTGGCGCAGGGGCAGAAAGTGTGCCTGTAAATCGACTGGTTGTGGGGTTCCGCCACTCAACGCACAATGCCTCCAGAAATTGGCGGAAAGTGGGGAACGGAGTGTCTTAACACTAGGTTCCCTCTGCCGTGTGCGTGATACAGCGTGAAGCTGAAAAAAAATGTAAGGTATGTAAGGAGGGAGCCAGTGTTAAGACACTTCGCTCATCACTTTTCGTCCAATTCTGGTGGTTTTGCTTCCACACCAGAGCGAAGAAAATAAACTATTTATGTATATTTTATTTAATTAATAAAATATTTGTATGTATAATATTTTATTTAATATCCTCGATTGGGAATCGAACCAATAACCAGTCGCGTCTACAGTTATACGCTTGTGCCACTGCGTCACTACTAGACACACTCAAGTGAAAGAATGTATCTGGGAAAGATATATAAAGCAGATTACCCAGAGAACAGTTGGTTTAGAGACACTCCGGCCTTCACTTATCGGTTTTCAGGAAGAATGTTTGCATTCTGGCTGAACTTTATCTGAACGACATACTGTATTCAAAACGAGGTCAGGCAAAGTAAAACAATGAAAATACTATTTAAATATGCAAATATAAAATCTCTCGTCTAATAATAAGGAAACATAAGTCGGTTTATTTTTTATATTTTGTTATTTTTATGAATGTCTCGCATTTTACGAGATAAATAAGTGGAAAGGATCAAGAGTAACGGAACATTTAACATAATATCCTTTAAGTTTATAACGAAAAAAGTAAACACGCATGCACACACGCGCAGGTGTACACACCCATACACATATACATACACATACGCACACAAATACACATTGATGGACGGATGTATATATTTTCTTTCCTCTTTCGTTCGTTCTTTTTAGTTGTTTTTTATTATTGTCAAAAATGTTAAGTAGCTTTAAATTTAATATTTTTATTCAGAATACGATAGAGTAATTGTTGTCCTCTCTCATTTGCGTCCGCTCAACATCTCGGGGAAATAAAATTTCTAAGGTGTAACTAAAAATAGCGATGCTTGAAAGTCAAAACTCAGCCATCATTAGCTAAGTTACACCTTTTGCCATAATATCAACTGTAATGTCAGGGTCCAATTGTTGAAAAAATTAGATGTTTTTCATGGCAATTAATGTTTTTTTTCCAGCTTCACGCTGTATCCCGTACACTGCAGGATAGGCAGAGGGAACCTAGTGTTCAGACAATCCGTTCATTGACATTGGGTGTTGAGTGGCAGAACTCAACGCCGCTCTTGTCCTCGACACCAGAGCGAAGAAATGGAAATATGAATTTAAGTAAATAATTTATCTCCTCGAGTGGGGATCGAACCCACAACCGGTCGGTTTTACAGTCACACTTTGTGCCGCTGCGCAACGACTGGCCTCAAATGTTTTTATAATTATAATTATTGTTAAGTTAATTTTCAAAGCATTTTGCGTCGTGTGTAGTCTATTGAAGCTAAGAATTTAGCAGCTATTATACTTTTTTTCAGCTTCAGATGGCGGAACTGAACGCCGCGCTTTGCTTCGACACCAAAGCGAAGAAATGAAAATATTAAATATTGCATTTCCTCGAATGGGAATCGAACCTACAATCTGTCGCGTTTGCAGACACACGCTCGTGTCCCTGCGCCACGACTGGCTATTATACTTATTCGAGCGAAATAAGTCAACCATTGCATGATAGGTAGATCACGCAATAAATTCGCTATAAACATAGACATTTCATACAAAATAACAATAATATATGAAAAACGATCAAATATCAATAAGATATAAGAAACCGTCGTGTCGCAGTGCGACCGGCGTCTGACTGTAAACGTGACGGATCTGGGTTCGTTCCAAACTCTCTCTCTCGGAAATGATTATATATAAATTATATTTTTTATTTACACCCTGTGGTAAACGAAGCGCAGAGTTGAGCTTCGCCAATCAACACACAATGTTTCTAAAATTTATCAGAAAATGGGGAGTGTCTTGACACTAGGTTCCCTTTGTCTGGCCTGGTTTGCGGGAAAAAGCATGAAGCTGAAGTAAAAAAAATATATTTTGTAAACAGAGGCGTGCACGTGTAACCAGCGTACGAACACGTGACCGTGCAATATTGATTGCACTGAGACTTGTGACAAGTTAAGAGTAAAAAAATATAACATCATTTTACAAATTATTATCGTGGCCATTTCGCAAGGTATCTTCTTTGACATTTTTGACATTTTTAAAGTGTTATTCCATATTTAGAAAAGAAATATACCTACTTTAAAAAAAGAGTGAAATATTTTTTTCATATATTCCCTAAAAAAAAATTCATAAGCGATCAGAAAGACTCTAATAAAATAACGTATATAAATATTAAAGAAATATAAAAAAAATACACCCCAGTCATTATAATTGGTAAAAAAATCTAGCCTTATTGATAAATAAAAATTAAATTAAATCGTATAGAATCCTGCACACAGCAGGTTAGACAGAGAGAACATAGTATTAAGACACTCCTTTTCCCACTTTCCGCCGAACTCTACCTTTGCCTCGACATCAGAGCGAAAAAAAATATTGAGGCCAGTCGTGGCGCAGCAGCACAAAGTGTGACTGTGAAACCGAGTGGTTGTGGGTTTAATCCCCACTCCAGGAGATGAAATATTTACTTAAATTTATATTTCCATTTCTTCGCTCTGGCGTCGAGGCAAAGCGCGGCGTTGACTTCTGCCACTTAACACGCAATGCATCCAGAATTCGGCAGAAAGTGGGGAACGGAGTATCTTACACTTGGTTCTCTCTGCCTACCCTGCTGGATACAGCGGGAATGGGGATGGTGCGGGATACAGCGTGAAGCTGATTTTTTTTTCATTTCCTCGAGTGGAACCCACATCGAACCCACAACCAGTCGCGTTTACAGTCACAATTTGTGCCACTGCGCCACGACTGGCCCTAATAACAAATAAAATTAATCGAGTTTTTGTCCTTCAAAACATCGATACACTCGGTGCCATGCACATATAGAGGTAAACAACAAAGGTACAAAGAGTATAATAACCTAATGTGATTAAATTACACCGCATTCAACTTTTTCGAATAATAGTGTTGTTATTTTATACAATTCTTTTGTTGATATATATTTGTGAACAAATTTAATCGGAAAATGAAACATGTGGCTTTAGTTAATAGTAAGTAATATGACGCTGAAAAATTCGTTTCTTTGAACACCCTGACGTCAGGACCTACTTAATCAAATTGAAATATATTTTTGTGTTGCATAGAGAAAATACAATAAATATCAACTATTTTAATTTCTTCGCATTGGTGTCGAGGTAAAGCGCGGCGTTGAGTTTCCCCACTCAACACAACACTCCAGAATTCAGCGAAATGTGGGGAGCGGAGTGCCATAAGTCATAACACTAGCCTCCCTCTGCCTACCCTGCTATATGCGGGATAGAGCGTGAAGCAGACTATATATGGAGTTACCTCATACACTCAATGTCACAACTCGTAGCTACTTCCATGTAACTACATGGACGAAGGCATAAGATAGTATTCCTAAAACAGTAGTAGACTATAAAACTAGAATTGAGGCCGTCGTGGCACAGGGGCACCAGTATGTGAATGTTAACGCGACAGCTGCGGGTTCGATTCCCATTCGGAGAAACGAAATATTTAACATTTTAACACTGGTAACGAGACAAGGCGCGGCGATGAGTTCCGGCACTCAACACACAATGCCTTAAGCATTCACGGGAAAGTGGAGAATGGAAGTGTCTTGTCTAACACTGGCATCTCTGTGGCTACCCTGCTAGTGACGGGAAACAGCGTAAAACTAAAAAAAGCCGGACCTACAGTTATGAAATTTGACACAAAGTGAGAACTCACTATACAAATAAAGAAATATTTACGAACAATGAAAATTTAGAGAGATTATTATTCTTATAAAAAAATAATTACCAAATTTTATTTGTAGTTAATGTCACTCAAAATGAGTGCGTATTGTCCCGCAGACTTAAGTTTGTCTACTTCTATAAATTGTACTTCCCGTTGACCTACAATCCTGAAATTAGTACAGAAGCCTCGGTAGGCGAAACCGACTCACGCTTAACGCTTAACCGGTTTTATTCTCCTATACAAAAGC
Source organism: Heliconius hermathena (assembly GCA_013403705.1). NCBI lineage: Eukaryota > Metazoa > Arthropoda > Insecta > Lepidoptera > Nymphalidae > Heliconius > Heliconius hermathena. The sequence goes on from JAAIXJ010000135.1 coordinate 547,413, forward strand.
TGATATAATATAATTGATTGACAATTTAATAAGCTTTTTACCGAACTAATAAAAGTAACGTTACGTTGCAATTCAAATATTACAGGTTTTATGACTCACAGCATCCGTGCAAGTAATTAAATACGTACCTTTTCATAAAATTAACGAAATAGGTTGGAGGATGGATTTCGATTCGAGGAAATGAAATATTCAGTATGTCCATTTCCTTGCTCTGGTAATTAGGCATAGCGCGGCGTTGAGTTGCGCCACTCAATACGTAATGCCTCCAGAATTCTGTTAGTAGTGTCAAAACACTCTAGAGTAAGTGAGTAAGTAAGCAAGTGTAGTCACTACGTAACTTTATAACTAAGTAATAAAATCTAAAAAACAAAATGGATTGATCCACTTATAACTTGAAACTTATCAGTTAGGTGTAAGTTAGGTGACAATACTATTATACTATAATACTATCGGCTCGCCCACGGCTTCGCCCGCTTAAAATACACGATTACTGATTTAATAAGCACAATTGATTGACAACTATAATGACTTCTAATATGATTTTTTTTACGACATTATCGTCAAAGAATTTTTGATTGTTTTAAATAAAAAAATACGACCATTGTTGATATTTGATATTTATAAAATATACATAAAGCTAATTATGTATTACACGTATATATTTTTGTAACTTTATGTTCTTTTTACCTATATAATATACGTCTCATCATAATTCTAAAACTCTGTTAAATGTGCTGATGTCAGTGAATAATTTAATTTAGGTTGTAGGATTCATAATATTCTTTGTAAAATAACTGTATTAATTGCATATTAACTCCTGTACAGTTTTTAAATTAGTTACATATATTATATGAACGAACCAACCAAAATATCTTTGTATTTACTTGATATTTCTTTCAAGATCGTTCTTTATCTCTGTGTTGAATTAAAATAAATTAAAATTAGCTTCACGCTGTATCCCGCACACAGCAGGGTAGGCAGAGGGAACCTAGTGTTAAGACACTCCGTTCCCCACTTTCTGCCGAATTCTGGAGGCATTGCGTGTTGAGTGGCAGAACTCAACGCCGCGCTTAACCTCGACACCAGAGCGAAGAAATGGAAATATAAATTTAAGTAAATATTTCATCTCCTCGAGTAGGGATCGAACCCACAACCAGTCGGTTTTGCAGTCACACCTCGTGCCGCTGCGCCACGACCGGCCGGTTGAATTAATTACGACTTAAACTTAACTGTTATGATTTATGAAGGTAATCTCCACTAACAATTCAACTTTGCTTACTTTATTGTATAAAATATTATATAATAGTGCTTCAAAAATATATATTTTTATCAACAATCATATAAACCAGACGTTTCGAATGTCATTCTTTAGCCAGGGTCATACCAGCGCGATTGCTATATAATATTCGCAGGCAAACTAATGCCTTGAGTTCATTCAAATGACGATAACTTTTTTTTTAATGAACCGATTTTGATGAACTAAACTTTAGTAGTTAAGTTGAGTTAAAACAAAGCAATTGGTGAAATTTTCAAGTAAACCGGTTCAGTACTTTCAGAGAAAAATGCGGACAAAAATATATCGACAGACAGACAGACAGACAGACAGACAAGAAATTCAAAAAAAATCTTTTTGCTTTTTATTATTATTTTTAAGTGTCCCTCTATCCATTTCAGTCAAAATTACTAAATGTACAGACAAAATATTTTTACTGTCTTATTATATATAGAGATAGAGATAAGGTCTCATCAAGCTAATCTGATGGTGGAGCCAGGACCTTCATAATATAATGGCCAGGAAATTAATAATAGTAAACCACTCGAGTTTTAACCTCATAATATATGGCCGCGACCACATTCTCTAGCACCTATTAAGTAAAATGATTAACATATTGTACTAACAAAGTAAAATCGTAAATAAACATCTTGTATTTAACATATAACAGTCTAAATATAAAGTTATTGAATGCAAATGCGGCAGAGGGGTATGCTAATGCCGTCGATGATATAGACTTCGAGCACGAAATGTGAAATAATCGAGTACTTTCAAGTTTTATGTTACGAAAAAAAAACCTAAATAACCAATTTTTTTTTTATATATTTTACCCCAACCGTCAAATACTAAAAAGCGGGTTCAATTTTATTAACACATCTTATTTAATCTTATCTCATGTAAGAAAATGTGCCGCCATAAAAAGGCAAACCTGCAGTTTGCCTTGTTTATGATTTTTCGCTTCTTTGGATATTTTTTTTTCATTATTTCTTATTATATCTTGTTATATTATTGTATACAAAGTAATACATTTTAATTGTGGTATAATTGTTAAATGCAAATGTGTTTTTTTAGTCCTTATACGTACGAAAGGTTTTTAACGTGCGTTAAAAAAGCGTTCAAATAAAATGTATGGATACGTTTACACGGAAATAGAACGTATTAAACTTCTTACTATCATCAACCATTTGAGGCCAGTCGTCGTGAATTTTGTGTCTCACAAGCGTGTGACTGTAAGCGCGACAGGTTGTGGTTTAGATTTCCACTTACGAAATATGAAATATTAAATTTTTTCAACTTCTTCGCTCTGGCGAGGAAACGGTGGAGTTGAGTTTCGCCACTCAACACGGAAGGTGTAATTGTATTAAAAAAAAATTAATAATCTCTTTTATTTATTTATTAGCGACCCGCTCGCGGCTTCGCCCGCTTAAACCACAGAATTATTTACTTAATACACTGAATTATGTTCGTGTTTTAATATACCTATAATGTAAGTTTGCAACGCACTTAAGATTTGTAATATGAAAATTATTAAAACATTAGGTCGCATTTTCGTACCTCCTATAAGAATATTTAACTGAATGTTTGAAATAAAGATACAACTTATCGATATTTACAATAAAAACCTAAATCATCGGTGTCTGTCTGTACATGGAAGATATATTAGAAAATTGTTATTACAGACATTTAACAATGTAACTATAATATAACTTGGTCAGTTTGTCTGTTTGTCTGTGCGTTTGTTCACGATAATCTCAGAAACAGCTTAACTGATCTAAGTGCACTGTTGTAATTTGGCTAACTTCCCTTAAATATAGTATATAGTATTAGCAAGGTAGGCAGAGGGAACTTAGTCTTAAGATGCTGCGTATGATATGTGACTGACGTCTAATATTATTAAATTACAATTCAATCAAAAAAAACTCCAAGTGGAGATCGAACCTATAACGTCACGTTACAGTCACAAGTTTGTGCCCTGCGACGCGATGGCATTTAATATTTATACGGGTGGAAGCGTCAGCGCTCCTTTTACGGGAACAGTATATAGTGTAGAATATTTTAAACCCAAAACTATAGAAATTAATCAATATACCCCAACAGCTTAGACGTAGGATTTTTTTTCATTTCACGATGTTTATCCATACCTGTATTTCGTGTGACGCAGTTACGCACAGATACCAATAACGTAAACACATACTACTACAAAAATACTGCTAAAGGTTAAGCAACTTTGAACTTTGCCGCCAATACTCACGATTCGATTTCGAGTGAGGCATATGCGGCGGCATAAACCTATGAAAGGGATTTGATAGGTTTATGGCTCTGTGCGTCGTTCATGATAAATAGCGTTTTACTTTTCAACGATAATTTTATAATTTATTTTGTTTGAAAAAATAACTTTCATTTTTGTGATTTTTTAAATTGTATTAAGCTTTTATAGAGTACTTAAAACTATGGTTTCATTTAAAGTGGTGCTGACAAAAACACTATACAGGGTGGAAGAGGCAGCGCTCCATTTACGGAAACAGCATATAGGGTAAAATATTTCAAACCTATACATAAAGAAATTAATTAAGATGCCTCAACAGTTTGGACGTAGGATTTTTTTTTCATTTCACGATTTTTATCCATACCTGTATTTCGTATGACGCGATTACGTATAGATCCCAATAACATAAACACTTACTACTACAAAAATACTACTAAAGGTTAAACAACTTTGAACTTTATTGCCAATACATACGACTCGATTTCGAAATGAGGCGTGTGCGGCGGTGTTCCTTTGATAGGTTTATGTGTGCGTGCGTCATCCTTACAAATGGCGTTTTGTTTTAAAATGACAATTTTATTATTTATTTTGTTTGAAAAAAAAACTTTTTCATTTTTGGGAATTTATTTTTTTCTGAATTATATTAGGCTTTTATAGAGTAGTTAAAACTGTGGTTTCATTTAATGTGGTGCTGACACTTCCACCCTGTATAATTGATTTTTTGTTTAAAAGATACCAATGGTTATTACCACAATATTTTAGGCATTTTTTTAATTCTTATACCTTTTGAAAAACTACCAACATAGCTAATATTTTTTTAAATTCAAAAATAGTCTATGTTTTCCCTGATATATCGATATAAATAATAGAAATATAAATTATTTGAAAGAAAAGGAGATTTTCTTTTTTTCATACTTGAAACGTGTTAATAAATTTACATACAATTCATTTGTTTTGAATATAACATTACGTTTAATTCATAAAATATATTTGGTACTTCCTTAACATGATTATTTCATGTATTTTTTTTATATACAAAGTCTTGATTAAGTTCTCTTGAGAAATATATATAATGTAAATGAATGTAATGTACCTACGTGCCAATGACTAAAATGTATTGACATCACCACGTGATCCATCTAAATACAATTTAAACTTTTATAAACTAATAACTCACAATCAGAATTTACTTTCCAAATACATATACTTTTTATTGTAGACATCACCATTTGAGCTAGTCCCGACAAATATACCTACTTTATTATTTTTGTAAATGTCACTAACGTTGGCGTTTAAAATAATAATTATAGTAGACTAAAAAACTATTAATTGTACTTATTTTTTCAGCTTCACGCCGTATCCTTCACACAGCAGGTAGGCAGAGGGAACCTAACGTTAAGACACTCCGTTCTCTACTTTCCGCGGAATTCTGTAGGCATTGCGTGCTAAGTAGCGGAACTCAACGCCGAAAACACCAAAGCGAAGAAATGGAAATATAAATTTAAATAAATGTTTCATTTCCTCGAGTGGAAATTGAACCGGCCTCAATTTACTTCTTTTAAATTATGGTTAAATAAAATAATCGTAATTTGATTGTGTCAGATTCGTATTAACCGACTTCAGTAAAAGGAGGAGTTTATCAATTCGACTGTATTTTTTATAATTGTTACCTCAGAACTTTTGACTGAGTGAACCGAATTTCATGATTCTTTTTATATTTGAAAGCTAGTGCGTCCCGTGTAGCCCTATTTTAATTTATTTCATTTCTGACAATGGTATCTATTAGAAAATCACATAAGTCTCAAATTTGCATTAGGTATGTGTGCGACAAATGGATGAATAACTCAATATCAACTCAACTAATTTTAATAATTATTTTTTATTGGAAAGGGTACACATAAACGGTAGTTTGGTGAAAGTTTGGTTAAGTTCAGAGTATGAGATCCGGTTGAAATTGAAGAAGTCGATTTTTTTTACTAAAAAATATAATTATTTTATTTTTTCTACTAAAATTTCTGTATACTCTATGATAAAAACTATACTATAAATTGCTTTAGGCTTTGAACTATTACCATGCCAAAATTCATTAACTTCCATTTAGTAGTTATCGGTATTTTAAGTAATTTAAATTTTTCGTTTTTTATTTTTCTAAAGAACCCTAGGCTAATACCATGCAAAAATCCATCAATTTCTGTCTGGTAGTTTTTGCGTGATTGACGAACAAACAAACGGACAGACAGACAGACAAGAATTCTGCTGAGTGGTTTTTTGTGGTTCTATATTCAATATATAAACCCGCCTTTTATTTTTTTTATATCTTTCATGTACAGAATCGACTTTTCTATCCTTTTATTATATTCCAGCGGCCCGCCCGCGGCTTCGCCCGCATAAGCGACATGATTATTGATCTAATAAACAGAAATTACTTCTAATATGGTTTTTATTACTTTAATCTGTAATATTCTAATATGATTTTGTTAATACATTATCGTAATTTCTATAAGGACTTTTGATTGTTTTGAATTAAAAAACACGACCAATGTTGATATTTGATATTTATAAAAATATACATAAAGCTAATTATTTCTTATAGGTATATATTTTTGTAACATTACGTTCTTTTTACCTATGGTATGTACGTCTCATCATAATTTTAAAACTGTTAAATGTGCTGATGTCAGTGAATAATTTAATTTATTCTTTCAGAAATAGCCTTAAATGTTAAATTATTGATTTGAAGGATTCATAACATTCTTTGTAAAATAACTGTAATGATTGCATATTCACTCCTGTATAGTTTTTAAATTAGTTACATATATGGGAGAGGGGGGTAGCTTAGTACAGGGGCACCTTTGAAAATATGTGTTAACAGAGCTATTTTAAAAAGAAATTTTAATACTTTTTTTTGAGTAGTGGGAGCACTAATCTGCACACATGTCACTTGTCACCGTTGATATATGATGAACTAGAGATTAATACAATTTTTTAACTTTTACTTAAAAAAAAAAACATTTGTTATTTTTCAAATACCACTGAGGCAGCTTTGAACAAAATAAAGGAGGCAGTTTTGAATATTGTTCAAAAGACACGGCTAAAAAAATTACAGGCTCAAGAAAAGGATGAATTCTGAACTAAGTTGTTTGAAGACACAAAAACGTACAAAAAATACCGCGAAAGAAAAACAAAACAATACTGAACTTTTCTTCACAAGAAAGTGACTCAGAAATGCATTTGGAATCAGAAGAGGAAGTGAAAAATTTACTGTGAAGAGAATGAAGATACTGATACCGGTGCGTATGAAGACTACGAAATGAAATTGGACTACAACATAATAAATATTGGAAACTTTATTTTAGCAAATGTCATTGTTATTTGTAGGAAAAGTTGTAGAAAAAGATAGTCATGGTTTAACTGTTACATTTCTGAAACAGAAAGGTAGCTTGTATAATTTTTTCTTTCCTGAGAAAGAGGACAAGTGCTACGTTAGTTTTTCAGAAGTCTTACGTAGACTACCCCCAAATTCAGTTGCTGGTACGTCACGTACTAATCCATGTTTTCCTTTAAATTTAATTTCTCTTAGTTCAAATTAGGGTAATAATTAATAAAATAATATTTTGTTTTGTTTTTATATTGTTAAGTTTATTCTATGATTGGTCCCACAATGTTAATTACTTCTACGAAGCCAAAGTTACTTTTTTGTTTTTATGTAATTATTTAAAGTTTATAAATACTGAGACTAATGTTCTTTAACACTAGTACTAGTACAACCGCAATATTAAACTAGGTATTTTATATTTTTTAAGTCGTAACTTGGTACTGATATTTGATCTCCATCGTTTCTAATGTTAAGTCTATTAATAAAATTACTAAGTCTATTAATAAAATTACTTAAAAGTTTAATAAGCCATTTAATTTCATTGAATTTAATGATAGTTCAAAACTGCCCCATATATGTTCAAAGCTACTCCGGAACCTGCACCATTGCACCTTTAACTTATATTTTCTTCTATGTATGATACTATGATTTTGTAGCACAACAGTTGAACCAAGCATTGTGAAATAGTAAAGAAGTTAAGAACTGTTTTTAGATATGATACAAAGTTTAAAAATCGTTCGAATCTGCCCCCCTCTCCCCTATTATTGGCTAAATATACAATTGGTAAATATGTAGTTATTAAAAGTACCCGTAGAAAGGCTGGTCTTTGGGCATTTTTATATAGATTTATTTCAAACGAACGAACGAACCGAAGAATCTATGTATTTACTTAATATTTCTTTCAATTTCTGATCAAATCGGTTTTTGTATAATATTATCTGTGTTGAATTAATTATTTAAACTTAACTGTTATGATTTATGAAGGTAACCTTCACTAACAATTCAATATTATTTGTTTACTTTATTGTTTGTACTCTGAACAATAGTGCTTTAAAAATATATATTTTTATCAACAGTCATATACAACAAGAGGTGACAAGACGTTTCAAATGTCATTCTTTAGCCAAGAATCTTACCAGCTTGATTGCTATATAACATTCGCAGGTAAACTAATGCCTTGAGTTCATTCAAATGACGATAACTTTTTTTTTAATGAACCGATTTTGATGAAACAAACTAATTGTTAAGTTGAGTAAAACAAAGCAATTGGTGAAACTTTTAAGTAAATCGGTTCAGTACTTTCAGAGAAAAATGTGGACATACATATCGATAGACAGACAAGTAATTAAAAAAATATATTTTTGCTTTTCATTATTTTCTTTTTAAGTGTCCCTCTATCCATTTCAGTCAAAATTACTAAATGTAGACAAAATATTTTTACTGTCTTATTATATATAGAGGAAGAGATGAACAAATAAATTTTGAACGTTTTAAAAACGCCAACGCCAGGTTTCAATGCAACGCTTTTTTAACTGCCGTCCGAATGAGGCCTTATGTTGCTATAAAAAATAAATACCTGTATAATCTCCGTGAAATATAATAATTTATTTTATAGCGGCGTAAAAAACACAGGGGATTTTTTTTTAAATAATGCAGATGCATTTTATTGAGGCCAGTCGTGGCGCAGCGGCACGAGGTGTGACTATAAAACCGACTGGTTGTGGGTTCGATCCCCCCTCGAGGAGATGAAATATTTACTTAAATTTATATTTCCATTTCTTCGCTCTGGTGTCGAGGTTAAGCGCGGCGTTGAGTTCTGCCACTCAACACGCAATGCCTCCAGAATTCGGCAGAAAGTGGAGAACGGAGTGTCTTAACACTAGGTTCCCTCTGCCTACCCTGCTGTGTGCGGGATACAGCGTGAAGCTGATTTGATTTAATTTGATTTTTTTTTATTTTATTTAAAATAATTTACCCTAACATTCAATTTTATTTGGCGGATAAATGGATAAATATATGTTTTTCATGACATCATATATATTTTTTATATATTTTTTTATATTATCGGCCTTTTTTTATCTATATCCCTATCCTGCATGAACCTAGTTAATTTACTTCGTTAATACACTTCGTTCTCCACCTTTCGCCTATTTCTTGAAGCTGATTGCGTTTTAAGTGGCGGAACTCAACACAGCGATTTGTCGTGTTACCAGAGCGAAGAAATTATAAATAATAATTCATTCCACCGAGTGGGAATCAAACCCACGACCGAAGTTTACACACGCTTGTGCCCCTACGCCACAACGGCCTCTACTTATTATAAAAATTATCGCCCTATTAGCATGTATTATATATAAAAACTTTATTCTCAATCAAGATCAAAAGACATTGTTAACTCAAAAAGTCCCTAGATATTAAGAAAACATCACATCTTTGGAGGATTTCTTTCAAGTTGATTAGTCATACAATAGACGCTGTTGCTCCTCACCTCTCGACTATATTTAATAATGGTATAGGGTAGGGTTTCCTGACTAAATAAAGTTTATAAGTTCTTTGATTTTCACGATTATTACACATCTTAAATGAAACTATTTTAACCGGATTAATCGCGTATATTTTAGATTATACATTTTGGAAACCCGACTTTTCGAACACTTTGCAGTAGTCCGTGGCCACGGGTAGACTACCCGTAGTTTCATTTAAAATAAATAAAATTTAATAAAGTTATGCCTACATTTAAATCCCGGATCATCTGATCCCAACAATTTCAGATTCAACATCGATCTCAGGCTTGAGAGCTATTTACCCGGAAAGTTTATTTGTGGTGTAAGGCCCGTAGCCTTACACACAAATAAACTTTCCGGGTGGTATTTGAAACCAATATCATCTAAACAACTAAACAGAAGAATATAGTTTTTTTAATAACGTCATTTTTCACAAGTAAATTATACTATCGTTACGTTATAGAGGCCAGTCGTGGCGCAGGGACACAAAGTGTGACTGTAAAACGGATTGGTTGTGGGTTCGATCCCCACTCGAGGAGATGAAATATTAATTTAAATTTATATTTCAATTTCTTCGCTCTGGTGTCGAGGCAGAGTGCGGCGTTGAGTTCTGTCTTCTGCTCAACACGCAATGCCTCCAGAATTCGGCAGAAAGTGGGGAACGGAGTGTCTTAACACTAGGTTCCCTCTGCCTACCCTGCTGTGTTCTGGATACGACGTGAAGGTGATTTTTTTTAAATTATACTATGTTAATATTTATTAAATAAAAAATATAATATTAGGACCTACCTCGCCTCCATCTTGCTGTGCGTTACATTTGCTGATGTTTAGAGTTCCAGATATGAAGTCATTCTGTACGTCGACGATGAGGAACGCGCTGACTGGACGCACGATCTAAAGACGAAGAAACGAAATATTACCACAGAACTTACAAATGCCTCCAGAAATTGGCGAAATGTGGGGAACGAAGTGTCTCAACACTAGGTTCCCTCTGCCTACCCTGCTGTGTGCGGGTAACAGCATGAAGCTGAAAAAAAAACTCACAAATTACTATCTATTAAATTTTAAAATCCAGTACAGATAGAAATTATTAACTAAGAATCCATGTTATAAAATAAAATCTGATCATACGTTTTTGTTTGACAAAAACATATAAATATATATGGAGGTAACTATAGAATATTATTAGTTTTTTTTCAGTTTCACTCTGTATCATGCAGGTAGCAGGGTAGGCAGAGGGAACCTATTGTTAAGACTCTCCGCTCCCCACTTTCCGCCGAATTCTTGAGGCATACCTCTACCCCTGGGCGATATAGAATATTATTTTAGTGGATTCACCTTTATTCCCCACATAGCCTACCATAGTGAGCCTTATACCAACAAACTGTCCTCCATATAAATAGTCAAATAAAATAAATAAATCAGCTTCACGCTGTATGCCGCACACATCAGGGTAGGCAGAGGGAACCTAGTGTTAAAACACTCCGTTCCCCACTTTCTGCCGATTTCTGGAGGCATTGCGTGTTGAGTGGCAGAACTCAACGCCGCGCTTTGCCTCGACACTAGAGCGAAGAAATGGAAATATAAATTTAAATAAATATTTCATCTCCTCGAGTAGGGATCGAACCCACAACCAGTCGATTTACAGTCACACTTTGTGCCCCTGCGCCACGACTGGCCTATATAAATAGTAATAAAATAAAATATTTTAAATATATTAATATTTAATAGCATACGTCTGGCCTCATCGGGAAACAATTGGCCTCATCTGTCATATTTAACGCTATGGCGTCGTACTTTTTAAAGTATATTATAAGAATTATACTGATCTTTAGTGACTTAACGACAGTCCGGTGTAGTTCTTTAGTTATGGTTATTTTACACATTATTTTAAATTAAATTTAAATATGAATACAAACTGTAACTATAGAAAGCTATTTTGTTATATTTATTATATTTCATACGTCTCTATGCTAGATACGTATATGAAAAATGGCGCATGGGCACAACGGTGTGACTGTAACGCGAGGGTCGTGGGTTAGATTCCCACTCGAGGGAATGAATTATTATTTATTAATATTTTCATTTCTTCGCTCTGGCACCAAGGCAAACAAACACCCGGCGCGGCGTTTAGTTCCGATACTGGCAATGACTCGAAAATTCGGCGAAAAGTAGGGAACGGAGTGTCTTAACACTATGTTCCTTCTGTCTACCCTGCTAAGTGCATAGAGAATGGATTTTGATTTGAAAAAACAAAATGATTAGTAAAAAATTACCTGTTCATCAATCAAGGTGCAACTTAGCGAAGTTTTCCTTAAAAACATTTTTGAATAACATAGAAGATAAAAAAATCACAAATCATATTTAGCAGTTAATGAGAATTCATCATTTTTATCGCAGACAAGGAAAACTTTAAATTTATTTTCTTATAGTATTTTTTTTTATTTTTTAGTTTCACGTAGGCAGAGGGGACCTGGGTACGTAGTGTTAAAACACTCCGTTGCCCATTAAAGACATTTGAGTTCCTCACTTTCCGCTAAATTCTTGAGTCTCGTTACCAGAGCAGGGAAATGAAAATATTAAATATTTCATACCCCCGAGTGAGAATCGAAGCCACGATCGTCGCGTGTACAGTCGCACGTTGCTACCCCTGTGCCACAACGACGTCAAAATATACGTCTTTAATGAACAAAAAAGTGAAGAACGCTGTATTTTTAACTCTAGGTTCCCTATAAGTATTAGTGACCAACTGAAGTTTCGGTTTCGGTCGGTTTTAGCAAAAAATGGCAGTTTCGGTTTTAGCCAAAAAATGGCGAACCTTCGGCCGTGTCGAAACTTAGTATTTGTCAGGTGTCCTCTATAATTTATGTGGTCACTGAGTAACAAAATCAACCGATCCAAAAAATAATAATAAATAATTAATTTAAAACAAAATCACGCTGTATTCCGCTCACAGCAGGGTAGGCAGGGGAAACCTAGTGTTAAGATACTCCGTCCCCCATTTTCTGCCGAATTTCCCCCACTTTCTGCCAGAGCGAAGCAATGGGAATATAAATTTTTAGTAAATACCTTTTTCATCTCCTAGAGTGGGGATCGAACCCACAACCAGTCGGTTTTACAGTCACACTTTGTGCCGCTGCGCCACGACTGGTCTCATTAATATAGTAATAACAATATTTAAAAATGTATATTTTTATAATATTTAGTATTTAAATATTATTTAGGTTCTACAATTTATGGTGAGTTTTTGACAAAATACTTTTAACATACTCATAAGTATTACGTGTTCATGTCTGCGTCCATTAAATAGTTTAAATTTTATTTTTTTAATTTTTTTTAAGAAAGTGTAGTCGTACTTGAGATAAAAAAAAATAAGTTTTGAAACTTATCAACAATTAACTTCAATTGGGCATATCTTATCCACATAAGAGAACACCAAAAACCTGCAAAATTAATCTTCTTAACCATTTTATTGCCCAAATGTGATATTTAGAGAAAAAAATATTGTATGGCTTATATCTCGAAAACGATAAAACTTCAGACCGTACAATATAGGGTAAAAATAGTTGGTAACGACAATCTCTATCGACGGTTTCAGCTCGTTTTTAATTATTCCTTGTATTGAAAAGTTTCGGTTTCGATTTTGGCCGTAACTAAAACCAAAGAAAGGGTCCAAAAAACCAAAGGAAGGTCGGTTTCGGTTTCGGCTAAAATCTTTGTTTCGGTCGGACACTAATAAGTATTCTGTCAAATATGGAAAATGTGTAAATCTAATATTAAAGGTAACCTCAGACTTGCCCAAAGACACATGATTCTATTTGCCTACCAGTAAAATGTGTGATGTAAGATATATTTTTTGAAGTTCGCGCTGTATCCCGAATAGAGCAGGACAGACAGAAGAAACCTAATAGTAAAGCATCCTTTTCCTCACTCACTCACCTCACACAAAAATAAATACGATCTATTGTCCAAGTGAGAATCGAACCCACTACCGCGCGTTTACACCCAGCTGCTGTGTGTTTTTGCTAGCTTGCATTCCTATACTTAATATAATATACTTACAACTTTAATCCAATGGTTCCAGCAAAAGGAGAATTCTTCCTTATCTATGAGGCCATCATCATTTTTGTCGAACACCTGGAAGATATGACGCGCCCTCTCCTCAGACAGCGGGTAAATATGGCCTTTGTCGTTGCGGAACAGAGCTTTGCAGATAAGGCGGAACTCGTCGAGATTCAAATGCCCGTCACTGGATGGAAGGGAAGTAAATAAATAAACGATGACTTTATGACGCAGCGGCTAACTGTTAATTCGACGGTTGCGGGTTCAATTCCCATTTGGGGTAATTAATTATTTTCATGAAGACGTCGTCGCGCAGGGGCATATGAGGGGACTGTAAACGCAACGGTTACGGGATCGATTCCCAATAGCAATTTAATGCTTTTTTTTCTTCGCTCTGGAGACGATGCAAGGCGGAGTCGAGGTTCGCCACTCTACGCCACGCCCGCCGAAATCTTAAGACTAGACTGCCAGGTACCCTCTGCCTACTCTGCTATGTGCGGGATACGGCGTGATGCTAAAAAAAGTACTTTCATTTGTTCCCTCTTTCAGAACATGATGGTTGATCTTCGACAATTCTGAACGATCGAAGAAACGTTAATCTATACTAATATAATAAAGCGGAAGAGTTTGTTTGTTTAAACGCTCTGGAACTACTGGTCGGATTTACTTTTTTTTGTTTTATATGGAAGCTACAATTCTCAGGAGTGTTATAGGTATATAACATTACGGTTTAATTTCTAGTTAGCCTTAAATAATGAAATAACAAAAATTAGGAACGCCATCGTATTGCTTTAACCGCGTGTGCTGCACAAAAAAGTTAAATACAAATACAATAATTTGACGCTCTGTTTACGGCCGCAAGCCTAGACTCGAGTCCCGTGGGGTGCGCCAATGCCGCCAATTTGGCCCTCACAAACAGCCTCGTAGTGCTTGCACTTGCACAAAATGTATAAGTTATACACATAACCTATCCTTTGAATAGAATTATAGATAGTATGCGGGCGAAGCCGCGAACGGGCCGCTATTATTTTTATATAATGTAAATTACCTCTCTTATAAATTTTCTTTCTTTATATTTTATCCCAAACAAAAGTACAATGTATGTGTTTTGATGAAAACTGATAATTCAGAAAACTGATAAACACAAAAAAAAATATACACAAAAAATATACAAACAATAAGTTACAAAAATATTAGTCCCAGACCGGAATCGACTCACTACATCAACTTGAGAGTAAAACTCCTCTAACTGGTAAACTAAAAATTTACGATCAAGACTTAAATAATTTTTCGTAAATTAACAATTTAATTAAAGTTTTTATTTGTTTTGTGTTTACTGTAGTGCTTTTTATGTTTTTATCTAGATTATATTTTTACCACATTAACTTAATGAATGCTCTATAATAAAAAACATTTAATGTGTATATATATCTACGTAAACACAAAATTAAGTTATTTTTCTAGAAATTATTTTTATATTCAAGAAAACTTTGCTAGGCGCTAGTTTGATACACCTAACGATTATGTGCACTGACAGACGGATGACAGTGTCATTGGAGAAGCCTATGTCCAGCAGTGGACGAGGACAGCCTGATGCCACCTGCAACCACCTATCCGTGGCCACGGACTACTGCTGTGTTCGAAACGTCGTATTTCCAAAAAAATATAATACTAAATAAGTATACGTGACGAATTCGTTAAGAGTTTAATTTAAAATGTGTTATAATAAAGTAAAAGTAATGTGTTATAATAAATAAAATAAAGCAAAATATGAAAGATCTTACTATACAATATTTCCGAAAGTAAGAAAAGATACAAATATTATATTTTAGACAGTAGACAATCATTATTGGTTCAGAAATTTGGATTTCTTTTAAAGAAAGTGGAATTGAGCCATTACATTCTCTAAGATCCGTCCATACAAGATATTTAATGCGGGTATTTAGTGTTAAGACACTCCGTTCCGTGGAACTCAACGCCGCGATTTGACTTATTATTAGAACGCGCAAATGAAAATCATTATTTCCCCAAGTGGGAATCGAACCCTCAGCGTCGCGTTTACAGTCATACGTTTGTGCCCCTGCGCCACGACTGGCCTCAAACCTAAATAAATTATATTGTAACTAAGGTCGAGGACCAGTCGTGGCACAGGAGCACAAAGTGTGACTATAAAATCGACTGGTTGTGGGTTCGATCCCTACTCGAGGAAAAGAAATATTTATTTACATTTATATTTTTACTCTCTGGTGTCGAGGCAAAGCGCGACATTGAGTTTCGCCACTCAACACGCAATACCTCCAGAACATGGCGGAAAGTGGGAAACGGAGTGTCTTAACACTAGGTTCCCTCTGCCTACCCTGCTGTGTGCAGGATACAGCGTGAAGCTGATTTAACTAAGGTATGACAATACAGGTACGTATAAGTATACACCGACTAATTCATACAGTAATTACATACAGTCATAAAAAATCACTGATGCAACCATGCGATTCTCGTTTAACATTTTGATTCTTGAATTTCGTGAAAAATAACATAAAAATTCAAAAATAAAATTATTTAAATTCATATTTATAATTTAATTTATCCAAAATTTAAGCAAACGACTGCAAACGCAACTATTGTGAGTTGAATTCCCACTCAAAGGAATGAAATATTTAATATTTTTATTTTATCGCTCCGGTAAAGAGACAAAGCGCGGCGTTGAATTACGCCACTCATCACGCAATGCTTCGAGGATTCGGCGGAAAGTGGGAAACGGACGTGTCTTAATGGGAACTGATTGTAGAACAATAAGTTTCCAGGTTCCCTCTGCCTACCTTGCTACGAGTATATGCGGTATACAAGGTGAAGCTAAAAATGATATTTGTACCAGCGTCTCTTAGTTCACGCTACGTCGTTCTCCTTATTATATTCTTATTTAATCTTTAACAATCTCTTTCAAATTATGAAACCGAATGTTTTAAGACGAAAAAAATATTGGATACAAATGGATATCAAACCCACAACCACCTCAATACATAAATTACATTATACATAAATTAATTTAATAATTTGCAATACATAAATTAATTTTTAACAAAAAAAAACTGATTTCAAACAACGAACTAATAAGTGAAAATAATTTTACATAATGTAAAACGTACTTTGATTTTGTTAAACAAAAATAATTAAAAAACATTTTATTTATAATTTTGAAGTTGTTGCCAAGTGAAACAAACAGACTTGAGCAGCTTGGTTGAGCTTTTTGTTTAATAAAATAATGTGTATCCTTTCAAATAAAAAAAAAGAAGCATCGGAATCGGTTGGCGTGATATTGACTTATTTGTCTTTTTTATGGAAAACATAAGGCAAACGAGCGTTCGGGTCAACTGATGGTAAGTGATCACCGTCGCCCACGACTGCGTGCAACACCAGAGGAGCTACAGGTGCGTTGCCTGCCTTTAAGGCGGGTTGGGCGCCGGAGCCCGGCATTACCTGATGCGAAACGCAGAAACATAAAGCCACTACTTAACGCCGGTTTTAAATGCCGGGGGTGGTAATGATCCGATCGAGTCTGCCCATGCGTGTTGCCATTGCTGGCGACGTGACTCTACCACACGTACTTTAGTCGCCTCTTACGACACCACCAGTACCAGGATGATCCTTTCTAGGCCGGGATCACACGGCACATTGTCTATTTGTCGCGCATATAACTAATGCAAATTTAACACTTATGTGATTTTCTCATGGATACCATTGTCAGAAAAGGACCAAGTGATGGCACCACACGGGGAGCACTAAATTAAATTAAATTAAACAAAAATCATAAAAACCGCTTCACCCAGTCAAAAGTTCTAGAGTTCGGATTGCACAAATCGGATTGAAACAGTCGAATTGATAACCTCCTTTTCTTACAGAAGTCGGTTAAAAACTATAATACATATATTTGTATGTTCATCTAACAATCCTTCCAATATCATAAATGTGAGTTTGTGAGGATGGATGTTTGTTCCACTTTTACGCAAAAAGTGCTGAACGGATTTCGATGAAACTTTACAGTAATTTAGCTTATACATTAGAATAATGCATAAGCTAAAATTTATTAAATGGTATTCATTTTTATTTATATAACCTTAAGTTAATGCGGGTAATGCCGCGTGTAAGCCGCTGCCCGCTAGTATAATTATAATTGAATACTTTTTGTGTAGTTTTGAGAAGCGTCCTATTACCTTACGAATACCAAAAATTATTTAAATTATATATAATTTGGACAAATCTGCGGAAACATAATAAAATGATATGTATTTAAACTATTTTTGCTTATTTACCTCTTTTAAATTGTATTGTCAGTCGTTTTAGTTGATAGCACACCATTGTTCAGTGGATATCATTTGTAATAATGTCATAATAGAATACGATGTTTTTGGGTTCGAATTCGACTTGAAACGAATATATGTATGTATTTATAAAATACATGATCACCTAAAATCTTACCATTGCTGGTTATCTGATGTTTTTGAATAATCATTTTATATAGAAAATTCTGTAAAGGTATCTAAGTAAGGTAAGGCCATCGTGGCGCAGTGGTGCTATTTTTGGCATTAAAGGCGATAGTTTTGGGTTCGATCCTCACTCGCGGAATGAATTGTTTTCATTTCTTTGGTCTGTTAGATAAACTTGCATTGAGTTCCACCATTCAATACGCAGATTGCTGAATTCGAGAAGACAACGGAATATCTTAACACTATAAGATCAAGATAGACTATATGCGGGATAATACTTTACAGCTGTTAAGCTGAAACGTAGCAAATATAATATTCCCCGGTAGCTTATTAAAGTACCTACGTACTTTAATAAGCTACCGGGGAATATTCTTTTTTTTTGAGTTTCACGCTGTTTCCCGCATATAGCATGGTAGACAGAGGGAATCTAGTGTTAAGACACACCGGTCCCCATTTTCCGTCGAATCGAGGCATTGAGTATTGAGTGACGGAACTCAAAGCCGTGCTTTGCTCTGGTAGCGCGAAGAAATATAAATATTAATAAATAATAATTAATTCCTCCGAGTGGGAACCGAATCCACGATCATCGCGTTTACAACCAACGCGTTTGTGCCACTATTTTTTTTCGATGGCCTCACTTCTTTTCTTACTTACGCGATCCAAACAAGCTAATGTATGTATATTTACAATTGTTAAAAAAATAAGAATAAAATACATACATATCAGATTGGTCATGGTTATTTCGTCATGCAAACCAAATACTAAAAATATAGAGACTTTAGTATCCTTGATAGAAATACTTCATTTCCTCGAGCTGGAATCAAACCAGAACTGTCGCGTTTACTCGCACGCTTGTGCCCTTGCGCCACGACTGCCCTCACGTAAGTTACACAGCAAATTGCGTAAAATTTATTAAAGTATGAAAAAAATTTGATTTTTATTATTTCTAATATTGTTACAAGGAAATATATAATAGTAAGAATTAAATTTTATTTTATATATAAATTAAATACGGGTATTGAGGCCGTTAAGGAGCTGGGGCATAAGTGTGTGACTAAACGCAACAGTTGTGGGCTCTATTGCAACTTTGGGGATTCTGGTAACGAGACAAAGTGTGGCGTTTATACTGAATGCCCCAAAAATTTCGGCGGAAATTTGGGAATGGAGTGTCTTAACACTAGGGTCCTTCTGCCTACCTGGCTCTATGTAGGATATATAATATTGTGGAGCTTAAAGAAAATGATTTCCTTATACATTCTTATCTTAAGTGTTATTTACAATTATCTGATATGGATAATACTTATAAAAGGTAAAATATTATAACTTGTTTAATATAAATTTATTATTTTTTTTTTTACATTGTATCCCATATATATTGGAAGGTAGACAAAGAACTAGAACTGAAAAGACGCTCTATTCTCCATGGAATAGAGTGTCTTAACTTGTCTATTCCATGAAGAATAGTGTCTTTACATGGGCAAAGTCTAATTGTAGATATATTGTGTGATGAGGAGCGGAACAACAACAATCAACACGGAGCTATATCTCGTTACCATTGTACAAGTGACTAAATAATGATGTTTACGTTTTTCAATCAATTAAATTTGAATATAATCTTGATTTATATTATATCTATATGTTTATAGAAATAATAAAAAAAAAACTAAAATGTCTTTCAATTATAATAATCAAAATTTTTAAACAAAAATCAAGTGAAAAGCGGATAAAGGTTTTAATTTATTAGTAATATTGTTTACAGAGATCATATATAAAGTTATAAACAAATAAAAATATTGGTTTGATTGGTATATTGATACTGGTAGACAAAACTTTTTTAGATGGTGCCTAAGTTTTTTACAGGATAATTAAGTTACTGAAAACTAAATAAAATAGAGAAAAATATGAAAAAATAATTCATTTAATAATTTTTCTAAGAAAAAAAAAATTATGAATTATGGAACTTGAATTGCATCCAACATACCCATCTTTATCAAAGGTTTCATAGCAGGCGTCCATATCGAACAAGCAGATTTCGTAGTCTAGACAATCGTTAGCAACCTCCGACATCGTTGGTTGGATCGAACTGAATGCACAGCCGAAGCTGCGCTCGCTTATAAGGCATTCCAACATTGTTGCGCGAGCACTTAACCACTACAACTTTAATATCTATTATACTAACACAATAAGCATTTCTTTTTCACTAGTAAAGTAGCTATAACTTCCGACACAACGGTCACTATTCAATAGTTATATATAATTTAATTATCAGTTACATTTTTATTTACAAAATTGTGTAATTCATGATTCACAAATCGAAGCAAAGCGCAGCGCTGAGTTCCACCATTCAACACGCACTGCTCCCAGATCTCGGCAGAAAGTGGGGAACGGAGTGTCTTAACACTAGGTTCACTCTGCCTACCCTGTTGTGCGCGGCATACAGCGTGAAGCTGATTTAATTTTTTTGATTCACAAATAATAAATACACCGGTTGAATTTTTTAAATATCGATAATACTAAAATCGATTTTTAAATGTTGACATTTGACAACATTTAAAAATTATGATATTGATATAAAAATAATAATATTGAACAATTAACATATTTAAAAGAGAACTCATTTTCAATTTAAATGAATAGTGAACAATTACTATTACTACTTCACCTTAAAAATATATCTATTTATTTTATTTTTTATCTTACTTAATCGATTATTAAAAATCGATACTATATTTCATTTCTGTCAATTATGACATAAAAAAGGTCAACTTGAAAGGTTATTCTTGACGTAGAATAAATTTTTCGTTCGACGTTGGATTGGATAAGTTATTTGTGCTCTTTTATGATAAAATAAAAAATATATAATACATTAAAAAATTATGTTAAAAAAAAGTACATTTTCTTGTTATAAAATATAAATGTTAAAAATATGTTTCAAAATGGTAAATAAATTTTAAAACAAATTGGTCGAACTATTAAAAAAAAAAGAAAAATTTCATCGACAGATACAACATATCGTATCGTTAAAATTTTTGTTTTTTTTTTGACAATTATAAAACTGTTACCACAGACTATCAATATTTGAAAATTTTGTAATAAACGTCAAATTTCAGGGACAAATCGTAACCGCGTTTGTGCATAAAGAATAGCGGCTTTATTCGTTAGTAGAATTGTGCTTAGTAAACTATAAATACAAAATTCAGACAATTTATATATAAATATAATTTTCAGCAATATTGTAGTTTTCCATTTATTATACAATTAATTACGTGAGTTGTCTAATTTGGCTGCGTTTTTTAATCGCGGTTAGTGTGGGTAAAATGGTGATAGAAAAAGTCCATGGCTTGCAAGCTACTAGTATATCTCTAAATGATCGGTTTACAATACTGGCGTCAACTGCTCCCATAGGTCGTGTGATAAAACCACGGCGACGATCTTCTGGACTGTTCGCACATGACCGAAATGTAAATAATCGAGCTCTGATTGAACAAATTGCTCAACATTTTGGTCAGCATGCTAAAAAGGTAATTTAGTTTTTTCTTTACAGTTACAATGTGTAAAGTGACAAATGTTGAGGAATATGTAATTATTACCTTTCCTTGTAATTTGACTTCATCATACTATTGAAATTTATTTTGTTTATTGACATTTGTCTAATATAATATTTATAGCAAGCAGTTAGACAACGCCTGGGCATGCCTGGCTTGAGACGGTTCGGCAGCGAGGGTAGTTTGGCAGGACTTAGGCGTTCAAATAGCTTTAACAATTTGAACCAAAGGAATGTTATGAAAAGAATCTCCTGGAGGCAATCTAATGGAAACCTAAGGTGAGTTTTGCTTGGTATCAAATGAAACTGTATTACTGTTTCATATACAACTTTGTTATGTGAGCATCTATCATCATCACTATAATGATTAATTGCAAACGTCCTGCATTGCGAATCACTAAAAGGATTTTTGGTAACTGTTTATATACCTAATTCATGCACATCTTATTTTATATGACTATGCCCCTAGAATTATTGAAATACTGTTTAAATAATTGTAACTGATTCTTTTTACTTTAGAGCAAGTAGGCAGAGATGACCAAGTGTTAAGACACTCTGTCTCCACCTTTTTAAGATATAGCATATTGAGTGGCAGAACTCAATCCTGTACTTTGTCTTGTTACCAGGGAGAGGAAATTAATAATATAATCCCCTGAGTGGCAAACAAACAAACAACCATGGCCTTCACAGTCAGATGCTCTGCCGCTGTGCTATGATGGTATTTTATATCATAAATGATACTAAAATATGCTTAAAATTTTCAAAATGTCTAGGAGGGATGCTGGGATTTTCAAAAAATGTGAATTTACATGTAGCCTTATTTTCATGCCCAATTTAAATAGAGAAAACTAATTAAGTAAGTAGATAAAGAGTGACATTCTGTTGAAATTTGGGCACATAGTGGAGAATAGTGTTATTAACACTAGTACTTACTAGCTTAACACTAGTTTCTCTCTGCCTGTATACAGTGTTTGTGCCAGCATCACTTTAAATGAAACCACAGTTTTAACTCTATAGAAAACTAATACAATTAAAACAAATGAGATTTTTCCAAAAATTAAAAAGTGGTTTTTTGAACATTTTTATAGTGTTATTTCACACTTAGGAAAGAAAAATAATTGTTAATAAGTATTCTTAATAAACAAAATCATTAATAAAATTATTGTTGTAAAATAAAACACATTTGTCAAGAATGACGCACATAAACAAAAATATCAAAGCGATGACGCCGCACACGCCTCATTCACGAAATCGAGTCGTTGTGTAACAGTATGTACCTTGAGTATAAGTTTAAAATAAATAAATAAATAAAATAAAATATGCATGGCAATACACATAAATAACATAGTTAATTATGAATAATACAAACTATATATTTTGAATAAAATATTAATCGAGACGAGTTCGTGTATTGTCGTCCCGAGTGTCGCGACCGTCGTTCTGTCTATATAGGTGGTGGTGATGCTGGAAGGCAGCGGTCGAGTCGAACTCTTAAGTACTACGGTACTAATAAATATGATGCACATAAAGACTCGTACCAAGTATATTATAAATATAATATAATAATTCGAAGCCTATGATGGCACGATCTTTTAGGATCGAATTTCTTATAAAGGCAATATATGTGTAGGGGCGACACATATTGTGGATCCAAGTGATCTTTGACCAATATTATGATATTGAATGTTGCTTGACGTCGCGGAAGCTGACGTGATGGGCTTATGCGAACTGTTATAGCGACATTAACTATGTCGTGGCTGATGCCGTCTCGCAGTACGCTCGCGATACGTAAGCTGTGCTTGTATGGCGTTGGTCATTGACATATTATATACCACTTCTACGACTTGGTATACGACTAGTAGGTGTGTGGTGCTATTTTATGTCCCAGCTCCGGTGTATGTAGTAGTGTCCGCCCTCATACGGGTGTGTGGTGCTATTTTATGTCCTGGAACTCTGGTGTATGTAGTAGTGTCCGCCTACGGTTCGAGACACGACTGTGGGGTGTGTGCCGTGCGTTTATTTAACATATCGGCCGCCTAGCGGTAGTGCGTTCGTTCCAACGACTTATATTGATCTCACAAATCAATCAACATCACGAATCACCATTCTAATACAATCTTAATATAAACAAGCGTAACAAGTACCTTCGGAAAGATCACACACAAACGTCTCGGAGGGTTCAACGATGACTGTAAAGCCACGGTCTGGTCGGAACTCACGGTGTAGGGGCGGGGCGGTGCCCGTACTCTTTCTTCCTTTTATTATAACTAGTTCGCAGTTATAGTGGAGAGGAAGATAGGACGCGCTCTTGGCTTATCTTCGGACGAGCTTCGAGTTATGACAATGTTATATTGTCGAGTCTACAGTTATATTAATAACTGACACAAGAACAACTTCTGATGGCAAATATCTTATTAAAGCGATACCTTCTAATGGCATAATATAAAGTTCTTAATACTGTTACCTCTGAATCTCTAAAAGATTATGGGTTCTTCACGGTCACAACTATAAACGATTCTAACCACTAGACACATCACGAGCCGAGGCCTTATTTATTAAATAATATTTTCAAAGGTGTTTGGGATATCAGTTACAGTTGGTAACGGCGGCGATGTTGAATTGTGTAAAATAGAGCGAGAGATGTCCCTTTCTCGTTCTAATGTGTTTTTTTTTTAAAAGAAAAGCGGCAGATCGGCAATGTTTAGTAGTGTTTTTGTAGTAGTGTTTATGTTATTGGTCTGTCTGTATCTATAAGTAAAAAAAAAACTTACAACTGAACTGATGAGCTATCTTGATTAATTTCTTTAGGTATGGGTTTGAAATATTTTGCTCTTTATGCTGCTCCCATAAAAGGAGAGCAGACGCTTCCATCCTGTATATAAAATATATGTATATATGCAGAAAACAGTGTGAAGCTAAAGAAACAACAAATTTTTATCAAAATTTTACTTTCATGTGTTAAAAATTTGTCACATTTTTATCTAGCTATAAAGTAACTAATGGGCCAGTCGTGGGCAGGGGCACAAAGTGTGACTGTAAACGTGACTGGTTTACAAACCAAAAGTCAGTGGAAAGCAGGAATAATAGCAGTGCAGTATTGTATATCCAAAGTGTAATACTCGATGGATTGATGGTGGTAGTTGGGTAGTGGAACCTATGCGTTTCACTGCCATGTATGTTCAGCAATTTTCAGTGGCTCAGCAGATATTTGGGAATTTGTGATTTTTGGTAAAACTCAGATTCTTGAAGAAAATTAGCAAATGAAGCCCGTTGCTGGGTTGTGGTTGTAATTTTTTCCTTAATATAATAGACCCAATAATAGGCCTTTCGTATCATATAATAATTTATAACTATCGGTGTACACATCTTGGAAATAATATCAAATTAAAAATCGTTTTTTAATAGTCATTTTAGAAATAATTTTAAAAACTACTGGTATTTGTGTAAGATAATCTCTGAACGTTTCATAAGGCTAGCTTAATGACATCTTGTTAAAAAATATAATTGATTTATGAAATAGTAAATAATTCTCATTATATAAGAATTGACTACCTTTAAATTGTTTTATTTAGGTATTTACCAAAGTGTTTGGTGTATATATATTTTATTATATTAGTTACTCTGCTCTGGTATGTTAAAGATTAGTAGTGGGGCAGTGAGTTGATTATTGTGGGTTCAATTCCACTCAAAGAAGTGATTTTATTTAAGTTATGGCCATTTTTTCACACACAATGTCTATGTGTGCAAACTTTATATTCATTTTCTCTCTCTTAAACTCTTTAAACAAGCTAAATATATGTATATTAATTTCTTTCAGTCGATCAGCGTCTTTCAACAACTTATCGCAAGGCATGTGGCGTGGACGTGGGTTCAGACGTAGGGGAGGACGTATGGGACTTGTTAGGGGAAGGATGAGGTATAAATAAGTAACAGCTTTATATTTAAATTTTGTTGATTTGATTCTTGATTCAGAATTCTCCTGTTTTACTCCAGAAGTCTTAATAAAAATGGAGTGCCTTAAAAATATCTCTGACTACAGTGTCAAGCTAAAAAAAATCTTTTGATGAAAAAAATCTTTTGTTTATTGTCATAGTAAACATGATTACAAAACAGGAAGCCTCAATTTATTTCAAATTTTCACATACAAATATTGCATGTGCACATTAAAGTTCCACACTTATGTCCATCTTTTTTGTGAAATATATTTAATTAAAACTTACCACCATTTTAAACATTTTCACAGATCCCGCGGCGCCAACCGTCAACACTTAGTGAACAGAATGCGTAACCAGCAACGGGGAAAACGACGCATAATGGGAGAAACGGGGGGAACGCGGAGCAGAGGTGGTCTAAGAGGGAGAGGGAGGGGGAGAGGTGAGTTTTACCGCTTTTTAAAGTACGGTCAACTAGACGTGGTTGCCGTAAAGTCATCTATAGATGGCTTTTTGCATGCAGGTTTGATTTTAGGGTGTTTCTTACTTTTGACTATTTTTGAGGCCAGTCATGGCGCAGGGCTGCAAGCATGCGACTATAAACGTGACAGTTGTGGGTTTGATTCTCATTGAGGATATGAAATGCTTAGGTTGAGTTCCATCAATCAAAAAAATTAAAAATATTAAAAGCCCAGTCGCGGCGCAGGAGCACAAACATGTGACAGTTAACAAGAAAGGTTGTGGGTTCGACCCCCACTCGAGGAAATAAAATGTTTAATATTTTCATTTCTTCGGTCTAGTGTAGAGGCAAGCGCAGCGTAGAATTCCGCTCCTCAACGTGCCTCCAGAATTCGGCGGAAAATGGGACATGCGGTGTCTTTAGGGCCCTCTGCCTTGCGTGCTGTGTGTGGGATACTATATGAAACTAAGAAGAATATTAAGAAATATAAAGATTTCAAAGTTGAGGTGATCAATTTAGCATCTCTGTTGCATCTTTGCGTTTACAGCACTGGTTCCTTACCAGTGGTCCGCGGACCGACAGTGGTCCGCAGAAGCCTAAATATGGTCCGCGAACGATTTTAATTTTATGACTGGGGATGGTGAGGCGAAATTTCTGTTTGGTTATCACAGTTAATTTTTATTATACCTACATGCATAGTGGTCCCTGCTACCAAGAATGATATAAAAGTGGTCCTTGATCAAAAAAAGATTGGGAACCCTTGGTTTACAGTCACAAGCTTGTGCCACTGTACCACAAATAATTTGAACTTAATCGAAAATCAATTTATATTTTTGAGGCCAGTCGTGGCGCAGTGGCACAAAGTGCGACTGTAAAACCGACTGGTTGTGGGTTCGATCCCCACTCGAGGAGATGAAATATTTACTTAAATTTATATTTCCATTTCTTCGCTCTGGTGTCGAGGCAAAGCGCGGCGTTGAGTTCTGCCACTCAACACGCAATGCCTCCAAAATTCGGCAGAAAGTGGGGAACGGAGTGTCTTTACACTAGGTTCCCTCTGCCTGCCCTGCTGTGTGCGGGATACAGCGTGAAGCTAATTTAACTTTTTTATTATTCCAGGCCGTGGCATTGAAAGGCAACAAAAAGCTGTTCCGACCAAAGAAGAGTTAGATCTACAGTTAGACCAATATATGGCGAGCACTAAAACAGCTTTAGATAAAGAACTAGAGTGCTACATGAAAAACGCTATGGACATGGAATAAATGTGTGTGTTTTTTCCAAAAGGACTCGTGTGTTTTTTAAAAAGGACAAAAGATATTTTATTTTTTGTTTAAGTGACCGATTTTTTTTGCTCTTTTTTTTTTATTTTGATTGATTTTTTTATAAGTGTTTTTTGCATAATGGTAAGTTCATTATTTTTTTTTTATTTTGTAATTTTTGTTTTAAGGTTAATTTTGTAATAGTTGATTATATCTATATAGAACTAGGGCTGTCTATATAAAATGTAATCTTAATTTTTTTTTTTATAAAAAAAATGTTTACGTAAATTATTTTGTTTGATGCTTTAGTTGTAAAAAGTTATGTCTTTTTAGAAGTGGCTACCATTGCCATTGCCTTGCTAAGTAAATCAACAACAATTTTGTGAAAAATCACTTTGAAAGTTATTGAGGTTAACATGATTGTGTCAGAGAGCTAGGGATTTTAAATCTTGTATTTAGTACTAAAAATATTAATATAAAGTCAATGTAAAAATTATTTTCTTTGAGATTTGTTCCTTAGTTTTAGGTTACTAACAAACATACATCCATACTCACTGACCTAAATGCAAAATATTTTTGACTTATGTAATTTTTTTGACAAATAAACTTAACGATATGTATTTTTTTCTATTTGCTTTTTGTATTTAAGATTAAAATTCTATTATTTTGACATCCCTATGTTAAAATAAAAATAAAAAAAATCATAATACATTGTAAATAATATTTTTTCTCATAGTTTAAAGTTAACTATATATATTTTTACCTCAAAATTATAATATAAATACATATATATAAATATAAAATCTGTACAAAAGATTTTAAATACATTGGTGTACGAATTTGGTTATAGTAATTTTGTTTGGCAAATAGTATTTGTTTTGTTCTTTAGCTTTGTTTTTTCCCCGTTACGTAACTCAACGCTTCATTTTGTCTATGTTGTTATACTATGAGAATAGTTTAAATATAATCATTTCCACAAATGAGGATCACAAGCTTAACCTTCATATTTACGGTTGGTTTTAACTCAATAGGTTAGGTAAAATTTAACTTTAAAAATATATTTTGAAAAAGAAAAACCGATTAAATGTCTCGAAATCAATAATTATACAGGGGGTGGAAGTGTCAGCACCACTTTAAATAAAACCACAGTTTTAACTACTCTATAAAAGCATAATACAATTAAAAAAAACATTGTCCCATAAGTGGAAAAGTTATTTTTTCAAACAAACTAAATAATAAAATTATTGCTGTAATATAAAACTGTAATGTTGAGGTATCTTTATTAATTTCTTTAGGTATGGGTTTAAAATATTTTACCCTATATGATGTTTCAAAGGAGCGCTGACACTCCACCTTGTAGATATAAGAAAATATTTTTGTTATTTTTTTTAATTCTTATATTAGAAAAGGATAAAAATACTCTCTAAATCGTATGTAAGCGTAATTATTAAAACAAAAATACTATATTTTAATAATTATATTGACATTGTTGCATATTGTAACTTCATTTCTATATACTATTATATAAAAGATGAAATCCTTTTCATAGATATTTAGAGTTATCTTAGTACCCTACTTACATACATCCACATTTGTCTTGTATTAGCTATTTATATTATATTTGAATCTGCACCGTCATGCCTTTCAGCCGTGGATCAATTAAGAAGCTTTAAATTTTAAATCTTTTTTATGTTTAACGCCAGTCGCGGTACAGGGGCACAAGTGTGTGACAGTAAACGCGAACTGTAACTCATAAACATGAGTTCCATCGCCACTCGAGGAAATTAAATATTTATTTAAATATATATTTTAATTTCTTAAGCTATGGTGTCGAGGCAAAGCACGGAGTTGAGTTACGTCATTCAACACGCAATATCTTTAGAATTCGGCGGAAAATGAGGAACAGCGCAAAAAAATACTAGGTTCATTTTGCCTACCCTGCTGTATACCGCACATACAGCGTGGAGATAGTTAGATAATAAAGTTTTGTTATTTTAACAGAGTATACTATACAGAGTGTTTTTGTTATCACCACTTTAAATGACACCATAGTTTTAACTACTCTGTAAAATTAAAACAAAAGAGGTTTTTCCAAAAATGAAAGTGTGATTTTTTCAAACAAAATAATAAAAACATCGTAAAATAAAACGCCATTTGTCAAGAATGACGTACACACACACAAACCTATCAAAGGGACAAAGCCGCGCATGCCTCATTCACGAAATCGAGTCCTAGGTAATGGCCGAGATGGCGATGTTGAATTGCGTAAAATAGAACGAGAGATACCCTATATCTCATCTTTCTAGTATATTTCTTGAGAATGAAAAGCGGCAGAATGAAGAGCGGTAACGTTTAGTAGTATTTTCGTAGTAGTAAGTGTTAACGTTATTGGTATCTATGCGTAACCGCGTCACACGAAATACAGGTGTGGATAAACATCGTGAAATGAAAAAAAAATCCAACCTCTCAACTGTTGAGGTATCTTGATTAATTTCTTTAGGGATTGGTTAAAATATTTTACGCTCTATGCTGCTTTCGTAAAAGGAGCGCAGACGCATCCACTCTGTATATGTAATAGATAAATATTATACAATCTATAACATTTTTATGTGTCCATATTGAATGTGCAGCTTTTATTACTATTATTCAAAAGGTTCAAATCCTAATATAGATTTTTTTCCTACAAATTTATTGTTTTAAAAATAAAAGCTTTTCATCGACTTTTGAGGCCAGTCGTGGCGAGGAGATGAAATATTTACTTAAATTTATATTTCCATTTCTTCGCTCTGGTGTCGAGGTTAAGCGCGGCGTTGAGTTCTGCCACTCAACACGCGATGCTTCCAGAATTCGACAGAAAGTGGGGAACGGAGTGTCTTAACACTAGGTTCCCTCTGCCTACCCTGCTGTGTGCGGGATACAGCGTGAAGCTGATTTAATTGATTTAATTTTTAATCGACTTTTATATATATTTATGGGTTATATATAAAAATATAAAAACTAACGCCTTTATTTAGACTAAGGTTACTTTAAAAATGTTTTCTCGATATGGCTATATAAAGCGGAGAGTGATGTCATTGGTCACTTAAGCTTTCTATATCATTTTAGTAATTTATAGTGTCCAATATACAGAAAATATAATATACATACTAATTTTGTATTTGTTTGTTTGATTTCATTACTTGATGTTATTTCAGTTTGATAAGTGTAAATAATTAATTATAAGAGATACTTTTGTTGTTGTAATAAAACTTTTTTCTATAATTTTGTCTTTTACATTCAAACCCTTTTGTGTGGACTATATTTTTTACCTTTACAATACTACTTCCTATTATTACCCGTTATCGTTGAAACGATTCCAATAATTGGAGACATTACTTTTGTTAAGTGGCGGAACTCAACTCCGCTCATTGTTTTACCGGAACGGATAAAAGTGAACCGGAAACCTACAGACCTACCATACAAGTTAGCTTAAACCTTCATTTCCTTATTTCTAAAACTTTAGAAGTATAATATAATAATAAAAAAATATTTTGTGTGTTTTTATTTTTTATTTTATCCCTCTCCAATTGTAAATAGACAAATAGATCGAACAATCAATAATTTGATTTTTTTAAATAACTGTTATATTATTAAAAGTACGAGGAGGACGGAAGGAGGAAGTGAGGATGTTTTTAAATGACTTGGTCAAAATTTTTTATGTATAATTTTGAGAAATAACAATGGGGAACACTAATTTTGCGGCATAGTAGCTTGAAGTCAATTCTGTATAAGATTAATGTGCTGAATCCTAGAAAAATATGAGATTTACCAAATTTGACACAAGCTATTAGCTTATTTCAATAATGTAAAAAAAAACTATATAAAAGTATCAATATATAATACATAAATATATTTATTATCCTTCATAAGAATGATATAAAAACAAAAATTGTGTATGTTGTTCATAAAAAAAAAAGCTTTTTCTCTAAGCTTTTTATTATAGTCCAGAACAATCGTGACAATTCTTCATTGATGTAGACTTAGAGGTAGCTCAAAAAACAAACAAATACAACAAGAAATGGATAACTTGTAAAAAATTGGCAATTGTAACTTAATACTAAAATTAGCTCCTAATTGCGAAAAATTTTAATCATTTTAGCAACTAATTTTGAATAGTAAGAGACTTTATTATTTCCAAAAAACGTTTGACTACTAAAACAATGCTAATGGCCATGGCTAATGGCTGTAGATTCAATTTGTGTCATAAACTTTACAAATTCATCGTCTTTTAATTTATAAAAGTTCTGATTCACAGGCCGTCAAAGATGATTTTCTTTCCATACTCAAAGCTCTTTTAACACATTTGCTTAAAACATTCACCAGTCTTATCAGGTCTTAGTAGAGTCAGTCTATATCATTGATACTCCAAATTCAAGTCCTTTACGTCTAGCTTCACTCCAGTATTCAATAAATGTGTTCTTTTGTGCAAGTTTTATGTTAAAGTATGATTGGTAAGTCAAATCAGTTCATGCTGTATCCCGCACACAGCAGGGTAGGCAGAGGGAACCTAGTGTTAAGACACTCCGTTCCCCACTTTCTGCCGAATTCTGGAAGCATTGCGTTGCTGAGTGGCAGAACTCAACGCCGCGCTTAACCTCGACACCAGAGCGAAGAAATGGAAATATTTAAGTAAATATTTCATCTCCTCGAGTGGACCGAACTGACAACCAGTCGGTTTTACAATCACACTTCGTACCGCTGCGCCACGACTGGCCTCCTTTGGTAAGTTGTGTGTAGTTTGTAGTTGATTGGTAAGTCGATGTAGGAAAACATATATGCATACTTTGTATGTCTAATGGAAGTTTTTTTTTTCGTCCCGCAGAATCGAAAGAGATTTGAAATTTGAAGAAGAGATGAAAATTGCGTCTTGAGACAAAATGTTAACGTTTCCAAACTTCGTAACGTTATAAAAAATTAACTATAATTTATTCTGAAACATAAATGTATCAGAATAAATTTTCTTAATCATTTTACTACCTAAATATGATATTATTATAAATAAAAAAAAATTACATGACTATAGCTATCTCGAAAACGATAAAACTACGGATCATGCAATATCAGGTAAAAATAGTAGTTAGTAATGGGCACCTTCATCAATTGTTTCAGTTTGTCTTTAAGTCAGTCAGTTTTTGTGCCGTGTGATCCCGGCCTAGAATAGGATCATCCTGGTACTGGTGGTGTCGTAAGAAGCGACTAAAGTACGTGTGGTAGAGTCACGTCGCCAGCAATGGCAACACGCATGAGCAGACTCGACCGGATTATTACCACCCCCGGCATTTAAAACCGGCGTGAAGTAGTGGCTTTATACCACTGCGTTTCGCATCAGGTAATGCCGGGCTCCGGAGCCCAAACCACCTTGCAGGCAGGCAACGAACCTGCAGCTCCTCTGGTGTTGTACGGGGTCGTGGGCGGCGGTGATCACTTACCATCAAGTGACCCGAACGCTCGTTTGCCTTGTCTTTTCCATAAAAAAAAAAAAAATATACTCATTGTTGAAAAGTTTCGGTTTCGGCTGAAAGTGAGACTTAAACTGAAGGTCGGTTTCGGTTTCGGCTGAAAGTGAGACTTAAACTGAAGGTCGGTTTCGGTTTTGACTGAAAACCTTGTTTCGGTCGGACACTAATTTTAATTCTGCATCAAATATTCCAGACATATTCAATTAAGAAATATACTTTTGCTACAGGATTTGGGTTTCTAGGTTTTTTTGGCACCACACTGTATTTCGAGAGAGGATCTAGTGTTAAGACAGTTCGTTCTCTACGCACAACCCAATTTTCGAAATCTTGTGTGCTGAGTGGCGGAACTCAACGCTTCGCTGCCGAGAGCGAGGCAATAAAAGTAATTCATTCTCCCGAGGGATTCCATCATGTGTACAGTCAGAGGCTTAAAAGCCTTTAGGAATTTAAACAAAATGAATAACTGATTTTTTAATTCTTGAATACCTACTATTTAATAATTGTCAGAGGCCCAGCTTCACGCTTTATCCCATAAAATACCATGTGTGAGACACTTCCGTCCTCCTTCAGCCCGATTTCGGGACATTACGTGTTGAGCGGCGGAACTGATACAAAAATATAAATTTAAAACTTATTTAGAACGTATAAAAATTTGAACATAGTGGGACTCGAACCCGCGCCTCCTGGAAACCGACCAGGTATATTTATACGTTTTCTAAATAAATATTTTTCTTTCCTAAGTGTGGAATAACACTTTAAAAATGTTAAAAATATATAAATTTAATTGTTGTTTAATTTAGTATGCCTTTTTTAATATAAAAAATATATTTTCCAAAATTGGCAATCAATCACTTCACTAATGTAGCAATTAATTCTTTTACAATATAATTGGTAAGATTTAGGTGATTTAACGTCACATAAAATTAATTTTCCTTTTTTGAATAACCTCAATTATAAAAAAGGCACAAAAATAACTTTTGCTTAACGAAAATCTTGATTAGTCAGTATTATGCATTATATATGGAAATACCTTTTTTTGGCTGAATCATAAAATGATAATAAAACTTTTGGCAAAGTTCGACGACCTTTTTCGTTTCTCAAAGTGATTTTTATGAGCGCGTTGATGTCTAATATATGGCTTTTCGACAGACTAAGTAAATTAAGTGATAAAACACTGTTGTGATTGTTTTTCTTTCGTAAAAAGAACGTTGTGTTGAATGCTTATGCGGAGAAAGCGGAGAGCTAACACACTACATTAGGTTCCTTTGTCCTGGTATGTGTGAAGTATGAAGTCGAATTTCCTTTTATGAATAATTCTATATCTAGCGCTAAAATAATGAAAGAAGAAATAAAAGAATAAAGCAGCTTCACCTTTTTCTGTATATGATGTTTGGAAGAGGGAATTTCATGTTAGGCCCTCCGTTCGTTAATTTCTGCCTTATTTCTAAGACATTGCGTGTTATACGGTGGAACATAACGCCGCGCAACATGGAAATCTTGTTGTCAGAGCGAAGAAATGAATATAATTCATTCTCTCGAGTATAAATCGAACTCACAACCGTCGCATTTACGGTCAGATGCTGCGCTACGACTGTATTCATTAAAATTCATAATTAAAATTACCTTATTTCAACTAAAATATAATATATATTTTCAACTAAAATATAGTAGAATATCAACTCAGAACAATCATATAGATATATAAATAATAGTATTAATACAACACGAATGCTATGTTGTAATTTTGAATAATTTTGATTTATCGGATAGGATCAAGTAGAGGAAGTAAGTGAAAGCGAAGAAATCTATTTACACTTGGGACCTAACCTCCAACACGCGTCGTATATAATAATTATAAATAATTTTAATTCAGCTTATTTTATATTTTATAAATATGTTGCACCGTTGGTTTTGTTTAAAAAAATTATTGCTCTTCAATATAACGGATATTGTATGTATGAAACATTATAAAATATATTTTTACTTATTTTTCTGACAGCTATCAAGAAAAAATATTCTACATTCGTAGTTTTTCTACAGATTTTAAACAGGAATTAAATATATTGTAGAGTCTACAGATTATTGTAGCCTATACACTAAATTTAACTTTAAAAATAAAAAGTTACTTTCCTGTTTCTTTCCTCATAACGTTAATTTCGATCGTTTTCATATCCTACGCTTAGGGCTATGTTTAACAAACCAGTCAGTCACCTTTTCCTTTCATATATCCAATATATCATAATTATATCATATATCTATGAAACATATTTAAGTTTTACCTAACATTTTAAAGAAAAAATATTTATTAGGTAACGAAGTAAAGCGTCGCACTTTATTGAATCCTCATGACTTTGTCTTATAGATAAAACTAAAGAAAGTTAAAGATTAAAACTGTCCAATAGTAACAGTTGAATTTGAATATATTCCTATAGGTCCAATTTAACCACTCTGGTATCAAAAAACATCCAAGTATAATCTTTTACAATACACAGTCAACATAGTAGCAAAAAATTATTTATAATTTCTATTATACATTAATATATAAGTAAGAAAGTGATGTTAATTTTGGAGGAGTTTGGCGCGATCAATGGCTTCATTCATCGTCGTTTACCAGTCCACATCGTCGAGCGAGCTGATCGTCTGTTTGCTGTACGACGTTGAAAATTTATGCAAAGAATATTTAATTCTACAGAAGATAACCGTCTCTCAGTTAGTGATAAAGAAAAGAAAAATATGTAAATATATTATATAGAATTTTAAGTAAAACTTAAAAAAAATAATTAAAGGACTTCTCGTGTTGTTAGAATTTACATAATAATATGATATAGGATGCTTGTGAGTTCAAGTTTCATTGAAGAGGATTCATTATAAAGTATTTTCTCCGTCGGAATAGTCACATGTGTCACCTCATTTTGTTATTATGTAAATAACAGTTACAGTTAAATAACATTTAAAAGTTGTTATATATTTGTGCTTTGGTATAGAAGTAACGCGGTACTTAATATATTACTTACAGATCAATAAATATTTTGCTAATATTTACAAATATTACAAATATAACTAATAGATTTAATAATAAAATAATTTAATTTTTCACGTTTAGCAAAATTGGCACGAAACTCGGAGTACGGTAGCGCATCTACCTTTCACAATCTCTGTTAAACCAACCAAGCCCCTTTCTTTCTTTCACCGGCAGTTGGTCTTTATGCGACACGGCGGTCGGTCGCCGCGCCATGCCTTTAGATAGTTGACAGTGGTCAGTTTCACAGTGCGCCATGAGGACCGTGGCTACAGTTCTCCTCCTCATCACCGCGCTTGCGCGAGCGCAGGACGACTCCTTCGCGACCTCCTTCCTGTCAGGTAAATATCGTCTAATAGGCCACTAATACTGTTCACCCACTTACATACATTACCCGCGTGCCCGATTGAAATGTGCCGAACTAATTTGGTAAGGAATTTTAAACCGCTACGTTATACGTACGCTGGTGTAGTTTAACGTCGATCTTATCAGCCTATATCTTATATAGGAGCATGAATCAACGCCGTTAAGCTACGCAAAGATACTAACATACCACGTAAACAAACTAGTCGAGTGTTGCATTTGGTTGTTTTTGCAACAACTCTATATATGATTTTTCTTATAAGATCTTGTATCTGAGATCTGATTTTTTAATACCACACTGAATGCTTATCCGTTCTAGAATAATGACATGAAAGAAAAAGAAGTAAAAGGTTTCTACGTAATGTATTATTTCAATTAGCATTTTAGTTGTACGGTAAAAAGGAAAGTTTGTAACAAGATTAAAGAACGTGCAAATTTTGACAACTCTACTTACATAAAATATAAAATGTTAATTTAAATTCTAAGCGCACAAAACGTCTATCTGTACAGCGTGAGCTCAGTAAAAAATTAAAGAAATATAAAAAAAATCTGTTATAGAATGAAGTCGGTCACACACATAGTAAAACGGTTATTGTAAAATCATATATTTGAAATAGTAATTATATGTTTTGTAACGGTAGAGCTACATAAGAGAATGATAATGTGTAATTATTTTTCTGATTTACCGCCTGATAGTTAGAGATAGTCATAGTAGTACATGTATATAATGTACAAACCTATTATATCAAAATTGATTTAAAAAATTAAATCGTATGTTATGATAATGTGAAAAAAAAAAAACAGTCAGCAATAAAAGTGAAAATGGACAATAAACGAAAATAGTCACTTTCGCATTTTAATTATAATAATAGAAAATAAAACACTTCATTAATTTGAATAATGGTTAAATATTCACAAAGTTTCGTCGTTTGTGAGATGAGTAATACTCTGGGTTCAGTATAAGCGAGATTTCTAATTCCAGTCTATGTTTGTATTACAGTATACTGTTAGACGCCTTTGTACACTTATTTCTAAGAATTTTACGCAATTTACTACAAATTATGTCAATGAAATAAAAAAAAAATTATATGTTTTTTTTATTAATTAAAATTAACAATCAGTTTAGCTCTATACACCGTAGGCAGAGGCAACCTAGTGTTAAAACAGTAGGTTTCCTCTTCCTATCCTGCTGTATGCGGGATAGAGGGTTAAGGTGATGTTTAATTTTATTATAATCAATAAAAAAATCTATTTTTTTTTATTTTATTGACATAATCGGCGTGTCTTAGTTGTTTGGAAATATCAAATCAAAATCATCCTTATAAGTGAATTATAGAGAAATAAAAAATTAAAAAGTAGAGCTATCGCAAAATTTGTTTTGTAACCTATAATAATTAAATATATCATTAAAATAACTACTTTTTCTCAAATGTAATAAAGTTTTACACCTATCTGATCAGTGGTCATCTAATTCAAACTCCGCTAAAGACACATGTACTCTAAAATAAATCGTGTAACCTAATGTTAAGACACTCCGTTCCATACTTTCCATCAAATTCTGGAGGAATTGTGTGTTGACTGTCGACGTCGCACTTTGCCTCGACACCAAAGCATATGAAAATATAAATTTAAATACATATTTAATTTCCTCGAGTGGGGATTGAACCCACAACCGGTAGCCCACTTTGTGCCCCTGCGCCACGACTGGCCTGACTACAGTAAAAAGCTAAATCATTAATATAATGGACGCTCTTAATAGTAAGAATATGGCTATACGCGTACGAGTAACGGTGCGCTGTCCGTTACCTCTTTAGGTGTTAATTTATATTCTATACTCATTATAGTTTTAGATATCAGTATAAGCAAAGTCGTGTAATTCTTCTTTTTTTATTTTTATATTTATATAAAATGTTTACATAATACGAATAAAACGGTTTATAACTGTAAATAATAATAATAATTAAAATTTATAACTTATATTAATAAAATTATAGTCAACCATTCAATTTAATCTATCAGTAACACTCCTAAAAAATAATATAATTATACTTTAATGCAGGTAGTTTCCTAATAGCGTTTAAATAATATAAAATCTCGTTTCCCATACAAAAGACATCAACGCGTAGTGGGATAGTCTCTACTATTTTTGATATATTTGAAGGTATTCCATTGCAAACAATTTTAATGTACTCAAAATTCAATTAAGCTAATGTTTGTATTTAAAAACCATAATAGTAGATATAATATAAAAAATATTATTGAGCCGTCGCGTGCCGAAGAAGCACAAGGGCGTGCAATTGTAACGCAACGGCTGTGGATTTGATCACTAGGGAAATAATTATTATTTATTAACATTTTCATTTCTTTACTCTGGCAAAAAGAAAAAAGCTCGGCGTTGAGTTCCGCCATTCAACACACAGTGCCTCGAAAAATTCGGCGGAAATTTGGGGAACGGGGTGTCTTAAGCGGGATATATATGTATGTCTAGAGCGTGAAGCTGATAAGACATGAAAATATTATGTAAATGTATTCATTATTCCTTTGAAAACGAACCCAGAACCATTGCATTTACAGTCACAAATTTGAACCCCTGCGCCACAACAACCTACCCAACCAATATCGTTAATATAACATCATGTTATAATGGATTATTCAATTTCAATGATCGCACGTTAGTACGTAATCAAGATGAGCAATGAACGCGTGTGAGTCAAGTTGCAGAGGATGGAGATGGAAGTATTTCGGGGGGAGGGAGGTGGAGAAAGTTTTATAGACATATTGACGCGGAGTGCTCTCAATTTTGCTTTTTCGATGTATTCGTATGACGCAATTACAGTATTTGCTATATTATTTCCTTTTTGAATGTGTTTCCTTCCTGTTTAGTAAATTTAAGTAAATAAATCATCTCCTCGAGTGGGGATCGAACCCATAACCAGTCGATTTTACAGTCATACTTTGTGCCGCTGCGCCACGACTAGCCTCAAATAAAAAAAAATATTTAAAAAATTAATAATAATAATTATCTAATAATTTACATTACATATAAATTAATAAAACAACATTCCTACTGTGCACACGATCATAGATAGTAAAAATAGTCAAATATGTAATATATGAGATTGTGATTCCTAAAAAGAAACGAAAGATTTATTATCACGCGTGTATATATATCATTTTCATTGTCATGAATATAACATTGTAATATTACTTATATAGTTCTGTTTGGTTACGATAAATATACAGAAGACTAACAAATTAACTTTGTATTTTATTATTTATTTTATTTTTATTATTTATGTTGTTCAATAATCAATACAGTAGAGATTTTCTTATTTTAATGATTTTTTTCTCTTATATCATAAATTGTCTGAAAAAACAAAACTCAAAAAACTTTTGTTGACAATATTATGTGTTCTAAATGAAACTACTTTAACTGGATTAATCGTGTATATTTAAGATTATACATTTTGGAATCACGGTGGTCACGGGTAGACTGAGGTGGAATTCGTCTGTCAGTTGACATAATTATTATAGCAAACTACCGCCAATGATTTCTTACTTTCCTTGCGTACTGCTCCTGCAGAATGAGCTTGAAATAATATATCTTAATTTCAATAAAGAGGATGGCTGGAAACTTTCTACCACCTGGGATCCACCCATAAAGTCATTGAAGTCACTCAAACCCACCATACCAGAGGCCAAGATGCTATCAGCTCATTCTGCAGGATCCAGGGCAATACGTAAGGAAATTAAGAAATCGTTGACGGTAGTTTGATATAATAATTATGTCAACTGACAGACGAATGCCACCTCAGTCTACCCGTGACCACGGACTACTGCACAGGAGTGTCTTAAGACTAGGTTCCCTCTGCCTACCCTGCTGTGCGCGGGATACAGCGTGAAGCTAATTTAATTTAATTTAATTTTAATCCGGTTAAAATAGTTTCATTTAAAATGTGTAATAATCGTGAAAATCAGGGAACTTATAATATTACGTGTTATCATAGAATTTTTAGTTGATATTTTGTAAATGGAAAAAACTGTTGTACTGTTGTAAGTTACTCTGTTTTCCTCACTTTTCTCACTCAGATACGAAACTTAACACCGTACTTCATATAACCATCTGGTGTAACATCAATATTTTTATCTCACCATTAGAAACCAGAAAATTAAATCGGATTTCCTAATCGCATTACGATAACATAATTGTATAATGATAAGTATACATACAACATAAAATTAAACAGGAATCTTAAGCTTCATGCTGAATTCAGAAGAAGAAAAGAGAATACAGAAAGAATCTATTGCCGGTCAGTTGACCACCATCCACCAAAATTTGAGAAATAGTATGTTTTTTTATTTAATATCTCATAACTTTAAATATATATGGTCCATAACTCTCTTCCCATATCATAATTTATTCATATATT
The DNA here is from genome assembly GCA_013403705.1 of Heliconius hermathena. NCBI lineage: Eukaryota > Metazoa > Arthropoda > Insecta > Lepidoptera > Nymphalidae > Heliconius > Heliconius hermathena. The sequence continues at coordinate 587,880 of JAAIXJ010000135.1, forward strand.
AAATTTTATATATTTACTCTAGACCTAAGACTAAATTATGTTTTAATTTTATATATTACTTATCATACATTTTGACATAGTACGTTGAGTGGCGGAACTCAACGCCGTATTGTGTCGTATCAGAGCGGGAAAATATAATTACAACCGAATGGGAATCTAACTCATAACCGATACGTTTAGAGACATTAACTTCATAATTGTGACTAGAATTTATTTATATACATTGTTATTTATTTATTTATTTTTAAAACATAAACATCTTTACTCAAATTAAAGGCTGGTCGTGGCGCAGAGGCACAAAGTGTGACTGCAAAATCGACTGGTTGTGGGTTCGATCCCCACTCAAAGGTTCGAAGATGAAATATTTATTTATATTTATATTTTCATTTCTTCGCTCTGGTGTCGAGGCAACGCGTGGCGTTGAGTTCCGCCACTCAACACGCAATGCCTCCAGAACTTGACGGAAAGTGGGGAACGGAGTATCTTAACAATAGGTTCCCTCTGCTTACCCTGGTGTGTGCGGGATACAGCTGATTTTTTTTATATACATCTATATATGATAAAACTGTAATACGCAAAAACATGAGTTATGATCAAAGTGAGCCGAGCCGAACGGACGATCACGGCCGTTCACCCGCGACGAGAAAGCAAATACATGAAACAAATACCCACTCATAATGTAGAGTCAATATTTTTTATAATTTTATAACTTGAGAAGGCAGAAGCGTACGACAGTAAAAGCAACATGTTGCGGGTTCGGTTCCCGCTCGAGGAAATTAAATATTTAATGTTTTTATTTCCTACCAGGTAACGGACACTAGGTTTGCAGGTTTCTTCTGCCTATCCTATGCTATGTAACGAACACACCGTACAAGCTAGAATTTTATGACTTGGCACTTTTTTATTTATTATTCTTATAATGAATAAAATATATAAAAATATGAATTTAAATCGACGTCTAGAGTATTGGATAGTCTAACAATAATAATTACTGATGAACTATACGTACTCTATAATTTGTTAACGTAACTTACTACATAGTACTCTATGTAGTAAGTTTCGATAGATTTCAAGTTCAGTGGATTTTCAGTTTCTTTTTAAATTCCCTTTTCATTATTGTTGAGGTATGCGAATATAGAGATATTGAGTTAATTAGTTGTTAGTAGAATATAGAATTATTTAAGTTGTCCTAAGATTACCTATTATTGTCTTAAGAGGTCGTCATGACGCTGGGGCACACGGGTGTATCTGTAAAGCGATGTTTGTGGGTTCGATCCCCACTCAAGGACATGAATTATTATTTATTAATATTGTCTTTTCTTCGCTCTGGCAACAAAGCAAAAAGCCCGGCGTTGAGTTTCGCCACTCAACTCAGTATTTTATCACTACGTTCTCGCTGCGTACCCTGCTGTTTTTGGGATACAGCGTGAAGCTGATTTTATTTGATGTAATTGAAGATTATTATTGATGTTTTACGAGTGATATATTATACTAATATATGCAATAATACTCTGGAACAAAAGACTACCCTGGATCTAAAGTCCATTCCTCAACATACAATCTTAAAATTTAGGCGGAATTGTCTACCTTAGTATGCAGGAAAAAGAGTAAAAATGCTTTGTTTGATAAATATTTAAATATTATTCTGTGATAAATATACTGTAAAACAGTAAACTTTACTTTCCTTAGATAGAGATAATGCTAGTCATCTACTATACGATTACCAAGATGCATGTATATAATATTTTATGTCTTACAGTAAATACCATAAATAAGTATAAGTTAGCTGCGTAGAAATTGAATCTTTGACCTCCGTCCTCAAAACTAGCGTCGTATATTCATAATATACTATAAGAATAAAAATATTGTGTCGCATTGACACGGCGTCTGACGTGCAATAGACGTGGGTTCGATTCCAACTTAGGGCAATGATATTTTTTTTAGCTTCTCGCTATATCCCACACATAGCAGAGTTGGCAGAATGATGCATAGCGTGTAGTGGCGGACCTCAACGCCGCACTATTGATAATAATTAAATATCTTTTCGTAGATAGTAGACAAAGCAAGGCGTTGAGTTCCACTTCTCAACTTGCATTGTAAAGGAACGATTTTTTTGGTCACTAGGTGGTCTGTACCTATTTTGCATTGCGGGAAAAACGTGAAATTTAAAAAAAACATTGATAAAACTACTGTTGTATAATTTACTCAAAAATATAATAATATGATAAACAGACGAAACAAACCTTAAATATGTAATAGAAAAGTACCATTCTCTCACTATTTGTTGTAACTATCTTAAAATAATTATTTCTCATCAAAGATACTATAAAGTAAAAAAAAGTAGTTTAAAACTTTCTAGGCTCCATGGTGGAGCAGGTCGGTGTTCTATGGCACTCACTTTCCCGACTCTGGTTTCAGATCTGGATTTATAATTAAAAAAGTGAAATGCTTTAATAGTTTACTGTTTCGTTTCTCAGTAATACATACATACATACATACATATATATATATATATATATATATATATATATATATATATATATATATATATATATATATATATATATATTGGATATGAATAAGATAAATATATGAAATGATTTAAACTTTACATTTGGATTTGGGTAGAATTCTACTTCACGCTATATCCTGCATGTTGCAGGGTAGACAAAGGTATTGCGTATTGAGTGTCGGAACTTAGCGCCGCGCTTTGTTTAATTACCAGATACAAAAGAAAAATTCTGCCAAATTTAATTTCTCTAAAATTCAATTTAAGGTAATATAAGAAAATCAGCTTCATGCTGTATCCCGCACACAGCAACGCAGGCGGAGGGAACATAGTACTCTCCCCACTCCGTTTCCCATTTTCGGCCGAATTCTGAAGGCATTATGTGTTAAGTGGTGGACCTTAACGCCGCGCTTTGCCTCGATACCTCGATATAAATTTAAATAAATATTTCATTTCCTCGAATGGGGATCGAACCCACAACCAGTCGCACTTACAATCACAATATGTGCCCCCGCGCCCTGACTGGCCTTAAATTAATTATCTTTGATTATTGATTTTTTGGTGCCATCTCAAAATTATTGAAGAATTCGTTACACTTAATTTACGAACTAAGTTTTTAGGATTAATATTTAAAAGCTTTTTCTTATTGCAGCTTAATTGTTAATATCTATCTCTATACATCACATATTATTTAATTAAAGATATAGTTTTAAAATCAGACGACGAAAAATTTTATATATTTTTAAAATTTATATAGTCCACACAGGAAGAAAATAATCAAAAGTAAGAAAATCTTAAAATCAAATCTATACGGCCACGACCATTATTTGTTGACCGTACTATACATAAAATATACGTGTCGAATAAAGGACCTCCTCCTGTATTAAAATAAAATAAAATACTCTTTACTGTACAATAGACATATTATATTATAATATTTAGAACAGTATAATAGGCGGTCTTATCGCTAAGAGAGCGATCTGTTTGTGTTTATATGTTTTTGTTAAAAAAAAATTATTGCATGGTCAATAAAAATGTTAGTCTCATTTGGTTTTTTAAGCAAAACTTGCGAGTCACTCTACAAAGAAAATTCTTATAAATATATTATGAAAAGTAAAGTAAACGGTCTGTGAATCATCAACAGTATACACACGTAAATGCTTAGATCGTCGTCGCTAGCTAATATAATATAATAATTGAAAAAATATTATATATTTTTTATTTTTTTATTGAATATATACAAAGTTAAATTTGTTATTTCCCGTATAGCACGGTAGATAGAGGGAACCTAGTGTTGAGACAATCCGTTCCCCATTTTCCGAGACGTGATAAATAAAAATAAATTACTTTTTACATAACTCGAAATTCTTAACACACCGAATTATTATTATATATTGTTTTTCAGCTCTATCCCGCATAGGGTGGGTAGAGAGAATCTAGTGTTGAGACACTCTGTTCTCCATTTACCGTCCATTTCTTGAGGTATTACGTGTTGACATGACGAAACTCAACGCCGCGCTTTTTGCCTTCATCTGATATCAAGAACAATAATATATCTGATACGAAGAAATGAAAATATTAATAAATAGATTTCACCGAATCGAACCTACAACCGTCGCGCGTCACGACGGCCTCAATCAAATTATTTAAAGAGAATAATAAAAGAAAAAACCGCAAAAAATATATATAATAAGTATTTCCAAGTCCGTCCCGTATACAGTAGAGGACAGAACACCGTACAAGCGTCGTCTCAGTCATGTACTTTCGTTTTCGGCGATTTCACCAGCGACGTTAGGTCATCGGGTAACGGTCGGTTTCAAGTGACAAGTTATAGGCGGTCGCGGGATATATTATACATTTTAATATTTTTTTTGTGTTAAGACATTTGCCGCTGAATTCTGGAGGCATTGCGTGTTGTGTGGCGGAACTCAACGCTGCTCTTTTCTTGGACAGCAGAGCGAATAGATTATGATATTAAATATTTCATTTCCTCGAATGGGTATCGAACCCACAATTTGCCTCATTTACAGTCACACACTAGTGTCCTTGCACCGCGACGATCTTGTTATATAGAACTAGATGTTTTGTTGTTATATACTACTAATTAAGTATATAATATAACACGCAATGCCTCAAGAATTCAGCGGAAAGTGGCAAACGGAAGCGTTTCAATGGAAAAAGGAGTGTCTTAGCGCTAGGTTCCCAGGTTCCTTCTGCCTACCATGCTATGTGCGGGATACCGAGTGGAGCTGAAAAAAATTGATAAAAAGTTTGGCTTGACTGTCTTTACCTCCAAAGCGATGATATGTGAGCAAATGCCCATATTCACATTATCTATATATTGCGAGTATATCGATGACACCTAGGTAGAGTATAGAAAGTGAAAACTCGCAATGTTTTTATTGCTCTCTTAAACTACTAAGAAGTGTAATTATAATTATTTTTGTTAAAAATTTCAAAAATAGTTATTTATGCGTTTTTTTTAAACGTAAACTACTAACTACTACTTGTTAGTAGTTCAAAATAGCAACAAAACATACTTAAATTTTTCACTTTCGATAGGGACCTAGGAACCGTAGATATGTTTTAAATAATTATTCAAAACGAGTAAAGTGAAAAGCAAAGCGTTTTTAGATAGAAAATAGTTTAATACTTTCTTTTATTGTGCTGTTTCTAGCTATATGCGGGAAACAGCGTGAATCCGAATCTCTGTTAAAATAATATTATTTTAAGGGTCTTACTATGATAAAATTAGAGAATTCACTACCAAGCCTAAGTTTATCACTTGCACCAAAATCCATATATTTTCCTTTCATTTGCCTCGATAACTGTCTCGGCAGGGCCTAACGGTTTGTATACAGGAATGTAGTTCCGCAGGTTATATGATCATAAATATTATTGTTTTAGATAATAAGATTCAGAATACTTTGCAGGTTCTTTACGAGAAACATCCTCCACTATCCTTATTTTGATAGTAATAGATTCGATATTAGATCTAGTTGAGGCAATTTCGTCTTAACTTCCTTTTACAGTACCAACTGTATGTATGTAAGAGTTTAAGGTGCGTTTTTTGTTGTTTTTGTTAGTTTTATTTCTTTTTGTAGTTGTAGGTGAAGGCCACGATGTAATAAGATGAAAGATTGTCAGTTCGTTGGAAATTCTTATATTGAATTTTTTAAGCTGTTCTGATTTAAATTGATTTATGTATGTATGTGTCAGGGATTTTTGAAATTTTTATTTAGACACGGTGTCTTAATATTGTATTTTTGTTGTATTTGATTTTGTTAGTGTGTTTCTATTATTTAATATATTGATATTTTGTAAATATTCGTCTGTAGCCTGTATGTAATTAATTGGCGTTTTATCATTCTTTGCTGATGTAATTTTTTTTAGTATCTTAAATTTTGTTTAGATGACGAATGTACTCATGAAACTATCTTAAATTGGACTTTTTTGTTTATAATTTTTTTAATGCCTAATAAACTAAGATTATTAAGTATGTATGTTCTGCAATTTTTAATAATAGTTCTGTGTTCTAATACCGAAATTATTCAACAAAAATTCGTTGATTTATTATAAATATACAATGATAGCATCTCGCTAAATCGAGCAAAACAGCAACATGGCTGTACTCGTACCATCCTTTTTAGTTTAATTTTATCAAACCGGGGTATTTTATTGCATTACGCGAATATATTACTTACTTTTATACATTTATAAAAAATAAAGTATTATATTAAAAGCTATGTCTCCAAAAAATATATTAAGAATATGACATCCTAAAAAAAACACAGCATTATGCGTTTTCCGAGACGCGAGTGGGCAGAGGGAACTTAGTGGTAAGATACTTAAGAGACGGTTTCTCGTCTACCAGTGAGTCCTTTGTGGCGCAGTGATACAGCGTGAAACTGGGAGCGCGACGGTTGTGGGTCCGTACCGACTCGGAGAAATGAATTATTTATTATTTGCTTACTCGGGTAGAGAGACTAGATACAGCGCGGCGTTGATTTCCACTCAATACATAATGTCTCGAAAATTCAGCTGAAAGAGAGGGGGGGGGGGACTGGAGTGTTTTAGTGGAAACAGAGTGTCTTAACACTAGATTTTCCTACCTACCTATAGTCTTATGTACAGGATTCTGCAAAAAACTAAAAGTAAAAACAAGAAACATGATTCATCTAAAAGAGCGGGGAAAAAAAAATAAATTAATCCATTCCACGAGAGGGAATCGAACCTACACACAACTCTTAACGACCTCTTAAGTATTACAAATATAAAACATAACATAATTAATTATTATTATCAGCTTCACGCTGTATCCCGCATAGTATAATTTATATTTATATGTTTTCAAATACTTACATACCCTTCTCATTCACTTACATACATTCTAGTCCGTACAGTGTGAAAGCTGCCTAGCGCTCTATCTCTTTTCCTTCCAAGAATACGTTCTCACAAGGCTAAAAGTGGCTTGGTACGACGCTGGAATGAAAAGTAGTTGGTTCTGGCTGTCCACTATCAAGCGAAGCTATGCGTCAGCTTCGCTTTACTGGTGTGTCCAGTGACGTCATTGTTTATTTTGTTTATTAATTAAAAAAAATTATAATATGATAAGTAGATATTAAAATATATCATAAATATTAATATAAGTTGAGGCTGAGTTTAAATGTCGTCGTTGTGGGTTCGAATTCCAAGTGGGAGAATTAATTTTTTGCTTTTTCTCACTCTAGACAGACACAAGACTCTAGACAGGAAACAAGACAGCTTTCTCTGCACACTCTGCTATATGCCGGATTACAGTTTAAAGCAGTTAAAAAATGATTCTTTTTTAGTTTTTATTTTAGTGAATTTTATTTTAAACAATGTTTTAAATTCGTAAATTCGTTCTTTTAATTCGTATACATATAAACTAAAACTCTGGAGCATATTTCTCTTTCATAAAGAATTTAGCTCTGTATTTTTCATCTATTACGCGTGATGGTTCGCAAAAACCATCTTTAGGTTTTCTTTAACAAAAAATGATAAAATATGTACAGTTACTATAGATATATACTTAAAACTTTCTTTTTTGAACGCCTAGATGACTAATTAACGAAATATTTTATATTTATACACATATTCTTATTAGTAAAACCTAATATTCCAGGTCTCTTAGAGTCGTTAGACACACAAGAAGATGCAAAAAACTGTCCTGGCGTGTGCATGCACGCCTTGGCCTCCCTCATGTGCCCCACCGTGCTGGAGGAGGTGGAGTGCCCCAACCCTTCCATGAAATGCTGTGTCGATGAACCTTCAGGTAAGTGAATACTAAAAATTATTAGATTAATATTATTGCGCGACATGTTGTGGCTTCAATTGCCACTCGAGAAAATGAAATATTTAATATTTTTATTTTCGCTCTGGCGTCCAGGTAAAACGCGGCGTTGAGTTCCGCCACTCAACACTGATTGCCTCCATAATTCGGAAATTTGGGAGCAGATTGTCTTTACACTAGGCTGTGTGCACAAACCGTGAAGCAAAAAAAATATTATGACTATATCTCGCTAGTATGTCACGATGAGAATAAAGAAGAACGTGCTCAGATGGTTTGTGCACGTCGAGAGAATGAGTGATGAGAGAAGTGACCTCCGTTAAATATCGAATATACAGTATCAATAATACAATATGAGAAATATAAAATATAATAAATAAAAAAGATTAAGCGTAAATTTATTATAATAAAATAATCGTATTTATTAATTCTGCCATTCTTCAATATCCAGGAGTACTGTGTTATTTACACGGTATTCCTAGATAATGGAGAGTAGAGTCAAAAATTATAGTTTTATTTTCTTAATCAGCTTCACACTGTATCCTGCACTCCGCAGGGTAGGCAGAGGGAACCTAGTGTTAAGACACTCTGTTCCCCATTTTCTGCCGAATTATGGAGGAATTGCGTGTTGAGTGGCAGAACTCAACGCCGCGCTTGTTCTCGATACCAGAGCGAAGAAATGGAAATATAAATTTAAGTAAATATTTCATCTCCTCGAGTGGGGATCGAACCCACAACCAGTCGGTTTTACAGTCACACTTTGTGCCACTGCGCCACAACTGGCCTCACTTATTTTCTAATTGTCCATAAAACTTTAATTTCTGGTATGATAGGAAGATTGTATTTTCTTATTCCAGGCAATGACACCACAACCACCACGAGGCGGCCGTTCACCACCCGCTACACCACCGCCGAGGCCGACTACTCCGACGAGAGCACCACGCGCGTGCCGTACGACAAATACAAAGACAGTGGTAATTATTAGGTACACCCTATTAAATATTAGGATATCGATTGATTTTATATGAGATTTTTTTTGTTTATTGATATAGCGATTTGGAAGGATCTATGTTTTATAGATAAATATACATAATAATGTTCTTAAAGTTTAAATTTAAGTATAAAGTTTAGATTAAACATTTTAACACCTTCAAAAATATAAAAGTAAAGGCATATATCGTATTTTATTTAAAATATAATCATTTAAATAGAGATAATGATATAGATACTTCTGCTGAAACGACTACTTTCTGAAACAAAAATATCCATTCACTTAAACTCCAAACTTTTTTATGACAAAAATAATATGGATGAGCTTATTTTGTGTGAAAATATCGATAATTTTTTTCATAATAAAACACAATTTAAAATCCCAAATCTATCATTCCAGTCAACGTCGCCTGCCCCGGTGTATGTGTAGAGTCGCGTTTAACACAATATTGTGAAGCATATCTCACTACCAACGATCTGTGCGTCTCTGGGAGGCTGTGCTGTGTGTCCAAAGACGGATATGAGGATAAACGACCTGCTGACCTGGTGGTGCCGAATGAGAAGAAACCTTCAACCAGACGGCCCACTACTGCTGTAAGTTGTTTTCAGAAGAAGTACTAATTTCTAAAGTAGGACGTATAATTTTTGTAATTATGTATTTAAATGCCGTTATGACACAGGGATAATAGCGTGCGACTGTTAACGCGACGGTTGTGGGTTCGATTCCCACTCGGGGTACTGAAATATTTAATATTTACTTTTTCTCGCTCTGGTAACGAGTTAAATCACGGGTAATAATATGAACGCAACTTTTACAAATTGTATGTTATTTAAATATCATCATTTCTTCGGTTAAATAAATTTTAAACAAGGAGCTATATAGGTACTATCAATGTCTTTAAATATTCGAAAAGTAAAAATAAAGTGACTTATTTCTATGTTCTCTCAGCCAGCTCTTTAAATTATGTAATAGAAATTAATAAATCTTAATAAATACATCATATTCCTCAGCCAACAACGCCAGCATCCAAACAAAAACATAAGAAATGTAGAGGAGAGTGTATGACCGGACTCTACGTCTACTTATGCGAGGTCGACTCAGACGCCACCTGTCCCGGTGACAGTTCCTGTTGTTTGATTGACTCGTATTCTACTGATGCTACTACAAGAAGGCCGACTACTACGAGACCTACTACCCCGGTTAGTGTTATTAATAGTTTTTAGAGCCAAAATGCCTGCATTATTCCGCGGAAAGTGGGAACGGAGTGTCTTAGCTCTGCCTATCCTGCTGTGTGCGGAATAAATGTGATTTTTTTTAAATAAGACTAAGATTTAACACCTTTTTTTTATTTAACACCTAAGTATCTATTGAGAAGAATCTGAGTGTATTTGTGATAGGTTTGAGTTTGATTTAGATGTCGGCGATAGCTTATATTGATAGTTGTTGATTCGTGGCGCCAGGCCACAAACTTTAAAATCCACTAGTTGTGGGTTCGTCCCATTCCCCACTCTAGGAGATGAAATATTTATTAAAATTTGTTTCCATTTCTTCGCTCTTGTGTCGAGGCAAAGCGCGGCGTTGAGTTCCGTCACTCAACATGCAATGCCTCCAGAATTCGGCGGAAATTGGGGAAAATAGTGTCTTAACACTAGGTTCCCTCTCTTCTCTACTCTCCCACTACATTCATTATATAACATTCATTATATAAACTGTTATTAGTAATTTATTATACAATTCGAAAATATCTAAAATTGGGAGTAAAGTAAAAAATAGGCTGTCCCGCTTATCCTACACAATAAAAAATATAAAGATTCTACTCATGTATATTAAATTATAGAAACAAATAAATGTTAATAAGACTTATTCCACTCTAAACAGTCCAATATCTATATTATTGGATGAAACGTGAAATTAATAATAAAAATCTTATTATTATATTATTATATATTATTCTCTTATTAATATCTATTTTTTTTTCAAAAGCCTCCGCTCCCCAAGTGTCCGGGCAAGTGCTACCACAGCGCGGTGAGCTGGCTGTGCGAGCACCCCGCCGTGCTAGTGCCCAACACGCAGTGCAAGACCAATGGATATGTGTGCTGTGATTATTCTAAGTAGGTTTTTGTTATTATTATTTAGATTATTAATGTTAATAATTTGAAATTAAAGTTATTTTAAGTATCTGTGTGTTCATATTATTATTATATCTACATTATTTTTTTGCACGATCTTATTAGACGGAGAATTGTAATAATATATGTAAAGGTGCTTAACAATCGACCGGATCATTACCACCCCCGGCATTTAAAACCGGCGTGTAGTAGTGGCTTTATGTCTCTGCGTTTCGCATCAGGTAATACCGGGCTCCGGCGCCCAACCCGCCTTAAAGGCCGGCAACGCACCTGTAGCTCCTCTGGTGTTGCACGGGGTCGTGGGCGGCGGTAGTCACTTACCACCAGGTGACCCGAACGCCCGTTTGCCTTGTCCTTTTCCATAAAAAAAATAAAAACGAAGCGTAATATAATTTGAAAGAAGGACTATATTACCTACTACTTCAGTTAATTTTATATTATAAACCGATGTTCTATAATCTTCTTATTCTATCCATTTTCAGAGTACCACGCACCACTCCCAGGCCCACCACCACCACTACGACCACCACCACCCCGGCGCCCGTTGACCCGCGACCCGACTGTCCTGGCTCCTGTATTGTTTCACTGCTGTCTTTCACATGTTTCCGTATGTATTATTTTTTGTTACGGGATTGTTTTTTTGCTACCAAATTATATTAACAATTGATTTTAGACTCTAATCCAATCTAATAGAGAACGGTACATGTATCCTCATGGCGTGAAATATTTTATAGGGGAACCTGCTTGGAAACTTTAGCTTTGAACAAATTCTTAGTCTTTTTTTAATTTTTCAGGATATATTTTTTGTTACTAAAATTTATGGGGTGGGCACAGCCCACCCGGTTTATCCTCTTTCTATTCTACGCAAGGTTTGAGTCTTGCAAATATCTTGAATTTAAGAAACAAAGATGCTCTTATTAAATATTTTTAAGGAAATAACCTTTTTTTAATACTATCCGTGTAACAGCACTAAAAGATGATTAAAGTTAGTTTATTATAGTAAATATTACTTCTTTATTTTTCTTTATACTCTTTACTGTGTCCTGTACACGTCAATGTAGGCAACCAGGTAACTTAGTGTTAAGACATTTCCGCTCCCCTTTTTTCCGAATTCTGGAGGGACGCCAGTAAGAAATAAAAATAATGAAATATTTAATTTCCTCGAGTGGGAATCGAATACACAATCTGTCACACACTTGTGCCAATGTGCCACGACGGCCCTTAAAAAAATAATCTATACTTATAATAAATCTGTAGAAAAGTCGTT